>CAUYSK010004117.1:0-34287 GCA_963575035.1 Avahi laniger | reverse complement strand
GGTGTGGGGAGGTAGCCACATTCTCAGCAAAAAATCCGGTTCCTTAGGTAGGGGTCGTCGTGAAGGATAAGAAAATAATAGAAAATGGAAAATAACAGACATAAAAGAATACACAGAGACGAAGGTATAGTTTTATAGATTTATAAAGATAAAAGGCAAAAAGCAGGGTACTCAGGGGTCTCTATGATATCCCCGTCAATCGTAAGGCCACGAGTGAAGTTTTACATGGGTATTTATAGGTACAGAGATCGGTTGTCAGGGGTAACAGATTTGCAAAATAACAGGTAGTTCGTCTTAGGTTACAAGTATTTCAAAAGGCTTCCATAGATCCCTTAACTAACTCTGGTTACAAAATCTTTCAAGGACAAACTTCTAAGTTCTAAGATAAAGCTATTACTTAACAGAAGGGTTAAACAGAGATATATTGGCTCCATATTTCTTTATCTAATTACTGCAGATAGAGACAGGTCATCAGAAGTCAAGCAGGAACTGTCCCTTGAGCTAATTGTTTTTAGCTGCAGGTATCTGTCTCTCTGTCTCTTAGGTGGACATTCTTTGATCAGCTCTCATCCCGTGGTTCCATGCAGACCTTGCTTTGTCCTTCAAAGCAGGTGAGAACCATGAGATTGACACTGCAATGTCACCTTGGAAAGCAGCTGCTACTGACCTTTGAGATGCCCTCCTGAGGAGGAGCAGCTTTTGATATGCAAACTAATATGTTCACATATTCTTTCAGGGCAGAGCCCTGCAAAACTCCTGAGACCATTTCTGTCTCTAATATAGTAATATTAATTTATGGAGTGACAAGGCAGTTTAAATCTCTGTCCATCATTCTTAGAAGATAAAACTGTGCCTATTACAATCAGGAAACAGAATGTGAAATCTTTGAAAATTGTCTATGAAACATGTGTTTCTTTGTCCTGAAATTGTGTGATTGATTGTTGTTTAATATTTTTGTTGGCCACTAAAGGAGGACTTCCTCTCTGTATTAGTCAGAATAAGCTTGGTTAATCTGCAGTAACAAATAAACCCCAAATCTTAGTTGCTTAAAATGACAACAACAACAACAACAGCAGCAGCAGCAACAGTTTCTTTGTCACTTGGGGTATGTGTTTACTGAAGATCGGCTGGTTGGGAGTCAGAAAACAGGGCTATGTCCTTTATTCTCACTAAGGGAATCAGGATGAATGTGATGGTTAATTTTAGGTGTCGACTGAATTAAGTGATACCCAGATAGCTGGTAAAGCATTAATTCTGGGCATGACCGTGAGGGCATTTCTGAAACAAACAGGCATTTGAATCAGTGGACTGAGTGCGGAAGATTCGCCCTCATCCAATGCAGACAGGTACCATGCAGTCGGCTGAGGTCCTAACAGAACACAAAGGCAGAAGAAAGGAGAATTTGCTTGCTCTCTTCTGGAGCTGGGACACTCTTCTTCTCCTGCCCCTGGACATCAGAACTCCAGGTTCTCCATCTGGCCTTTTGACTCCGGGACTTGCATCAGCAGTCCTCCAGTTTCTCAGGCTTTTGGCCTGGGACTGAAAGTCACACCATTGAGTTCCCCACTTCTGAGGCCTTCGAACTTGGGTTGATTCACACTACTTGGCTTCCCTGGTTCTCTGGCTTGCAGACAACTTGTTGTGGGACTTCTCAGCCTCCATAATCCTGTGAGCCAATTCTCCTAATAAATCCCCTCTCATATCCATATCCATATCTATCTCTGTTTCTGTATCATCTATGTATCTATAGTAATGTGTCTGGATCTATATCCTATTGGTATTGTCTCTCTGGAGAGCCCTGATACAATGAGGGAGGCTCATCTTCAAGCTTCTACCAATAAAATAGGAAAAAGGGAAAGGATAGCAAATGAGCTGTCATCCCAAAATAACACAGATTATGCTCATTCATATTTCTCTTTTATTCATTATTTTAAAATAAACTTTACTTTTTAGAGCAGGTTTAGGTTTACAGAAAAATTATGCAGAAAGTACAGGGTTTCCTTTCTGTGCCCTCAGAGTCCTCCATCATTGACATCCTGCATCAGTGAGGTACAGTTGTATTAATGACAATCGATGGACCAGTACTGATACATTAACTGAAGTCTATCGTTTATGTTAGGGTTTACTTTTTGTGTTACATGTTTTACGAGGTTTCACAAATGTATAATGTCCCATATCCATCATTACGGTCTTATACAGAATCTTCTCACTGCCCCAAGCACGTCCTGTGCTCCAGCTAGTCACCCCTCCCACTGCTCCCTCCTCCTGGGAACCACTGGTCGTTTTGCTGTCTCCATGGTTTTGCCTTTTTCCCGAACATTATATAGCTGGAATCATGTAACATGTTGCCTCTCAGATTGACTTCTTTCACTTAGAAATGAACATTTATGTTTCCTTCATGTCTTTTTGTGGCTTGATTTCTTTTTATCCCTGAATAATATTCCACTGTATTGATGTATCACAATGTCATTACATATTTTATTGTTACTCATATTTTATTGGTCAAAGTAAGCCACATGGTGACCCTGACTTCAAGGGAGCAGGGAAGTGTAGTCCAATCATGTATCTGGAAGAAAGAAAAATAGAAATATTTTGTGAACAGCACTAATTACCCCTTTGTCCTCCGTGTCTTGGATAAAGTAAACATGTTATGCTCACCATCAAATCCTTTTTAGGTGAGCTAAGAGAGTTTAAATTTAATGACAATCGGGACCCCCAATTTTTACCGTGAGGAAACTGACAGAAGGAACCAGAACACTTCTCCTTTAAAAAAGTCCTCAGAGCATGATATCAAAGCTCGTCTGCAGGCTGCTCACAAACTCTGCTGTGTCTGCCCTGAAGACCACACAAGTGACAGTGTCTTTGAATACCTAAAGTGGTCAGTTTTTGTCAGAAACTGTATGCAGTGTCATCCCAGAATATTGCTCAGCATTATTTTGGAAAGAGATAGAAGTGATAACAAATCAGTCCACAACCAGTCCAGAAAACAGACACCCGCCAGTTTTCCTAATAAAGAATACTTAGTGTAAGGAATTGAAGTACTGAAAGGACAAAAGAGGACCATCGAGACGTCACAGAGGTGGCAATTGCAGGAAGCAATCACCATCCCTGGGGTGGAGGGAACAGAGGCGAGAGGTGAGGTGACTGGGATCTGGAAGTTTGTAGGAGGGAGGGCCCGGCAGAGCTGGAAGCCAGCCCAGGAGAGGTGCTGCCTGACGGGGGCAGGTGCCTTCGGGGCTCAGAGGAGGGACCCTCAGATAAGAGACCCAGCATCTGGGGAGGGGTGCCAGCCAACAGATGCTGTCAAGTCGAGGCTGGTTCTGGCAGAGAGGAAAAAAACTGAACACTAGAGGTAAGTCCCACCAGGTGACGGTGACAGGATCAGCAAGAAAATAGGAAGGAGCAGGTGCCTCTTTCCCTTCTCTTCCAGGCTTCCTCTAGTGCTCCCTGCTGACAGCCTAACAGAGATGCAGCCGGCAAAGCAGAAGTGTGATTTGCAGCGGCCCAGCCCCAGCATCACAAAGCCGAGAGTGAAGGGTGCGTTTGGAGCTTAGAGATAATAGCTTGATCATCAACACAGAGAGTAAACCAATCTTTGGTCCCTGTCTCTTACCCTGAATATCTGCTCATTACAGCTAAAGCCTCAAAGGAAGACATAGGCCAGAGAGGGAGTAAATCCAATACTGACAAGTCCTAAAGGCTTCCTTTTGGGTAACTGTCAACTGAAGGGACCATCCCTTCTGTACCATCAGAAAACCCATCATGACTTTTTTTTATTTGCCATCACAGAGTGAGAAGTTAGTCTGCTTTCCTGGCTCTTGCCTTAAGTAGCTGGAAGAGTCCCTTAGACGTTCGCACTCGGGACACCAGGGAGAGCAGCTCCACAACAGCCTGGGCTTCCTAGGGTCTCCAGAGGGACTTACTACTAAGTAGTTAATCATCAAATCATCAAATTCCACTAAACACTCAAGGCACTCACCAACTGTCTTTGCACTCCTTCCCTTTCTCATTTCTTATTTTTCCCTATTTCTCTCCTTTCTTTCCCCTGTTTTTAAAGTCTTCCCCTTTCTCTTCCTGTCCACTCCTTTGCTTTCTCTGGCACCTCCTCCTCTTCCTGGGGGACAGAGCTGTGAGACTGAAAGAACGTGAACTCCTGCCCGCGGAAGGCCCGGGGTTGAATCCTAATTCTGATCTTTATGTGCTTTGTGATCTCAGGCAAGTTAGTTTTCATTTTCATTTTTTAAAAATGGGAATAATAGCTAGAATACATGTATTTTGTAGGAAATAAGAGAATGTATGTGTGTACCTGGTAGATAATAGGGGCTTGATAAATATTTGTTTCCATATCTCCTTTATTTAGTTATCAAATGCACCCTTAGGTACATCTATTAAAAAACAACTTAATACTTACCACATGTCTGCTGCACAGCCCTGGGCTAGACATTTATCTTAGACCCAGTCTGAACCCTTCTTCTGCAATACTAAATTGTTTATTTTAATCTAACCATATTTCAGTGAACTCACTTTCTCTGTCTTAATTATGTGGAAACTGGTGAGGTTCGAAATTCAGTCTGTGGCTGCCAGAATTACTGAGCTGGTGTACTTTAACTAAAACAAGGGAAAGTTTGCAGCATAAGGGAAAGAAGAGAGAATGGATTTGTAATACCCTCCTGGAATCCATGGCAGATGGAAGGTTCCAGTGCTACACTGCCATCCACTCACATTCCATGCCAGGACCAGCCTTCGTGTACCACTCATCCTCCTGTGCAGGCTTGCCCTGGAGTGGGACAATGGCCACCGAGGGCACAGGAGGGTGGCAAAAACATTTGCTCTGTCCTCGGTGTTATGACACCTTGCTGGTTATTTACCTTCCAGTCCCTTGGAAACTTTAACTAGAAGTAGTTGCAAAGTCAGCCAGCCAGGAAGCTAAGTACCTTCTAAGCCAAGCAATGGTGAAGAATTTATAAGTTGTTTTCTCTCTTATCCACTGAGCGCTGGCCAGGCGAGCTTAGCACTGCATCTTTAACAGGGCTTCTTCTCGCCATTGCTTAGGTTCAATTAGTTGTCAGCAGTTAAGGGAATCAGGACACCCCCACTGAGAGTGTAGGTGGGGCTCCCGAGTCTCTCGTCTTTCCCCTGAAGGTGGTACCATTTGCCATGGCTAAATGGGAGGCCCAAGACGCTCCCCTTTTTTGGGCAAGCCTTGTGGCGCTGATAGAAAGAAAAAAGGTCTAGGAACCCCAGGGGGATTTCCTGCTGTGGGGTATTTCTGTGATATGTTTCAGCATCCCAAAATCCATAGTGGTGGCTTAGGGGTGCTCATTCTCAAGGGTCCAAGGGCAATTGAAAGATGAAGCCACTTTCCACCGGTGAGGGAAGGGATGTCACAGATGGTAATCAGCTAACTTGCATGAATATGGAATTTAACCATTAGGGGATTTTATTGATTTAAATAAAAAGAAAGCCTGAGATGGCAGTTCCAGGATTGGCTCAGCAACACAGTAATGTCATCAAAACACAGGTCCGTTTCAAGATTTGTTCTTCCTTCCGCAGGTGTGGCGCCTCACGGTGGCTGTTGCAGTGCCAAGCATCCTATCTTCACTTAACTGCAGGGAAGCTTAAACTCAGACTTGTTCAATGCTTTGCATGCCCAGCCGGAAATGCACTTGGTTCGTGCAGAGGTTCATGGAGAGTAGCTAATAGTAATTATGCCTGGTGTCCCGCAAGACTGTGCTCAGAACCAGGACCCATGGTCACAAGGGCTGCCCAGAGAGCTCCACTGGCCCTTCTCTGACTTTGTGACCCAAGCCAGTTAGAGAGGAACAGAGAAAGTTCTCTGGGAGTCCAGTGCCTTTCCTCCATTCTCCGGCTGCTTCTCACTCGTTGTTTTCCCTTTCCACACTCCTATCCCATCCTGGGCTCGCCACATTCTGGTTAACTCGGCAGCAAGACAGAGAGATTGAGAGCCCAGCTTCTGGCCTCCGGCTACATAGGTTCAAACTGCAATTTCATAATCCACTCATGATCTTGAGCAAGTTACTTAAACTCTTTCAGGTACAGGTTTTCAAACATTTCTTAACTGTAATCCCTAGTAAGAAATATATTTAACATAGTACTCTGGTGTACACACACACACATACACTCACATGTACACTCGTATGAATTGAAACGAAAGTTTAATAACACAGTAATTATTCTCGATATGTTTTGAGCATTATTTGATTGATTCTATTCTATGTACATTTCTGTAAATGCTAGTCTTGGACTTGCGGTATAAGTTATTTCCTACCAATGCCCTTTGTTGATTAATAATAACACTAATATTCACTGAGCACTTACTATGTTCCAAGCCAAACCCTTTTATATGAACATTTTAGTTAATTTTCATAACAATTCTATGAAAAGGATACTATTATTATTCTCATTTTACAGATGAGGATACTAAAATCCCCGTACAAGACTTTATGGCTCGAAGAGACCTAGCTGTAACTCCTGAGTTGTACAACCCAGGTCCCCATGATGAATGTGGGACCTAGGCAGTGAAGTGATGTGTTAAAGTCACATAGAAAATGATGACAAGCCTGAGCTAGACCCAGACTTTAGACCGATTTAACAGATTGACTGCCATGTGAGTTGGATTTAACTCAGACTAGTTTTGAGCATGGGGCCTCATGAAGCAAAACTATGCAGTTGGTTCATGAAAATCTTACTTCTTGATGTTCTTATCATTACAGTTAATATTGACAATTTAATTCTAAAAATGTGGACTGCATTGCACATAACTCATGCACAGAAAACAATAAAAAATAACAAATTAGACAGAATCGTTTTGTTTTAATAAAACACCGTGGCCCCAGGGAAAAATTTTTTTTTTCTTAATGTGGCAGGCAATGTGTTAATTTATATCGTGACTGTGGCCTTTTGGAAGGTGGTGGATTACAGGCTGGTGGGAAAGGTCTTCGTCTGGGGTGCCCAATCCCCGGGTCGTGGACTGCTCCACTGCTGCCCCCCACTTCTGTGGGAAAATTGTCTTCCATGAAACTTAAGAAAAAGGGGATGGGTGCCGGCGTAGCAGGCGGTGAGAGTATCATAGCTGCTCCCCATCGCCGTTCACTTCACCGCCTGAGCTCCACGTGTCCCCAGCCCCTCTGGAAAAATCGTCTTCCGTGAAACCGGTCCCTGGTGCCAAAAAGGTTGGGGGCGGCTGGCGTGTGCACCTCCTCCTGGATACTTGTTTGTAGCCTGGGGAAAATGATGTTCCACTTCTCCAATATCTACCCTGGGCTTCGAGGTGGGTTGGGACCTTCTCGTGGAAGCACAAAGAAATGAGAATGGAGAAGAAGGTGTCTGAATTGCCTCTTGGCTAATTTTTCTAAGCACAAGATGAAACTTTCTTCCAGGCAACTCCTCTCCCTCCCCTTTTTTTTTACAAAAATAATTTGAGACTGCTTTCCCACAGCAAAAATATACTGTGCAGTCTTTGTGCCCACAGCACCAGTAGAAGGGATTGAATTGAAGTTTTGTTCTAGGTCCTGAAAGTTTATGGTCCATTTAGCTGTGAAGCAGAGTTTAACGCAGGCAAACTTTGGTGTTTGCTTTAGTTTCTGAAAGTTGCGAACCATTCTCCCTGTCGTGGGGAGGAAAGGCAGGCCTTAACTGAGGCACGGTGGGCGGGGTGGGCAGCGTCTAGGTGAGGAATCTTAATGGGCCAGTGGACATTTCTGCCTGATGCCCTCGGCACCACGGAGCTTCAGCCTGGCATCCTGGCGCAGCGAGCTGAGGCCGCGTTGTCTGAGGGGCGAGGGTGCTGCTGAGCCCCTTCCTTCAGCAGTTTCACCCAGTGTGGACTCCAGCGGACAGCCGCAGGCCCACAGCCAGGGGCGCTTTCCTGCAAAAGATAAGCATTTATCTATTTGCTCAGCCTGCTCTCCTCACTTTGTTACCCTCTAAACCAGATCTATCATGCCCTCAATTAATTAGGCAGGAGGGAAATGCAGATGGTGTTAGACCTGGCTAAACAGTCCCGATTTCCGTAACCCTGACACCAGTCAGTCTGGGCCCTCCCCCAGTTACCTGTGAGACCCTGTGCTCGAGGCCTAATGCACATCGCCTGTCCTGATCTACGCACAGCAATAAACAGATGTCACTTTGAGTCCAGAGTAACAATTGGCCTCATTTTGGAATTCTGGAGGCAAATTGCTTGTCAGAAACACATACAGTAAATATTCCATAAACACATTATAATACATACTGTAATATGTGTAATATGTAATATGTACCCCTGACACATACTGTAATAATGTGTCAGGGGTAAGTCTCATGCTTCTACCTCAAATTTTTGTCCTTTCCCTTAATTCCTACTCTCTCCAAGGTCAATCAGGCCCTTGCTACCTCGTGCCTGGACTATGGCAAGAATTTCCCATCTCATCTCCCTGCTTCTGGGCTCTGCCCACTCCTCCCTACGCCCTGCAAGTCCGCCTCACTCCTGGCTACTACAGGCACCATCTTCTGTCTCCTTGGTGGGAAGAGACCAGGTCTTGCTCAGCACGGGTGCATCAGCCCCCTGTTACATAGACACTTAGTTGATAGCTGTTACACAAAGGAATACATCAGTCATGTGCTATAGCGATGGGTTTGTACATGTGCAAGGCCTCTGCAAGCTCATTTTTAACTTCTCTGCATAAAAGATGAATCATTGCTTGGTGGAAAGAACACTGAACTGTGTCAGAAGACTTGGCTTTCGGTGTTAGCTGTGTCACCAAATGCTTGCTTTATACTAAGTGCTTTGAATTCATTATCTCACTCATATTACAAAAAACCTATTATATATATATAGATACATGTATATATTCTTTTTATTGCACTTTAAAAAGGAGTTAACTGAGTCATAGCAACTTCGGTGGATCTGCCTAAGGCACACAGTCTAAGATCCCTGAGCATTCTGAGTCTGAATTCTGTTTGCTCAACTGTTCTGCTCCACTGCTATGCAACCCTGGCCAAATTAATAATGCTTCAGACTCAGCCTCCTCCTGTGTAAAATGAGATGCCTGAACTCTGCTGATTCTCTTTAAATCCTACGCAGCTATTCCGTGAGTCTGTGTTTCTGACTCCAAACATCCACCAAAACGTACTGTGAAACTTCAGTGAATTGTGACCTGTGTTAGGAGTTGAGGGCAGGTCACAGAACAGTAGCATTCCAGCAGGAAGTGCCACACGTTTGCAGCCAACAACTGAAATCCACACTCCTGGCACGGGGCCAGCCCTGCTCTCAGTCCTAGAGCACAGCTCCCTGGTGAGTCCACTTGGCCCATTCCTGAATCCTCACCCCTTCGTCGCATCCCTATTAGGAAGGGCAGCATGAAGTCCCAACTCACTCATAGATCCAGGAGTCGTTCACCTACACGGTAAGTGGAAGACGGTGAATGCCCATCTGCCTGAAGTGGCCGGGGGCATGTTACAATGACCATTAAGTAGGGGTTCTGATGACATCTTCAAACTGCACTCACTTCATTCTCCTGTGACCGGCCCCCTTTCTGAGTCATCTCCAAATTCACTTTTTCTGCATACACCTTAAATGTCGTACGCTCCCAGGGTGTAGTTCTCAGCCTTCTCCCTGCCAGGGTAGATTTATCCTTTCTCATAATCGAACTCGACTTTCTCTTAAAATCTCCATTTGTATTTCCAGTTAATTGTTAGATCTTGCTATATCTCTCCCCACTGTCCCCAAACCACTTCAGAGTTCAATATTTCCCAATCTGAAGCACCCAGTGGTATAATATAGAGATAAGTAAAATATGTGCAGAATAAATAAACCCTGATGCATTATTGATAATTAATATATTAGTATAGATTTAAGTGTCAGGTAAACTTTCACATGTTTTCCATAAATGGAACTATTTTAGTTCCTGAGAACAAAGGACATGTATAATTTATTGTTTTATGCCTTGGGCTATAGTATGGTGCCTGGCTCATGGGAAGTGATCAAAAAGTATGTTAAAATTCATGAACTAAATAAAGGAGACTCAAGACTGGCAAGTTCTGAGAGGAGAAGAGAGGAGGCCCAAATCGTGACATGTCGTCTGGAGAAGGCAGACCCATGTGGGACTTGGCTTATCAGGGTCAATATGGGGACAATAGGCCCCATGATAAAAACAATCATGGGGAAGGATCCAGCTCACAGCGAGGAATCAAACTTTGCCTGTCTCACTTAATTTCGTACAGCCATCTCAGTCCCTTAAGACATTTCCCTTGGCTCTGAAGCTGGAGAGTAATTTATACTTTTGCCGATGTCAGACCCTTGGTACCAGCCCAGGGGTGATACGTCCATGAAGACTCAGCCTGTTTCCATAATTTCCTTGTACTTTTTCTCACCATCATTTTCCCTGGGGCATAACTCATTGAAGTGGTCCCAGCTGGGTTTGGTGGTTCCCGGTGACTTCAGTGCTCAGGAGAACAAACAAGGGCAGCTAGCCATGTGAGCACTTAAGAAAGCTTTTAGGAAAGATGTTTCCCTCTCACAACTGGATCGGATGAGCTGGCAGCTGGCTCGCAGAGAGACAAGGTGAGACACTCCGACGCTGGGGATGTCCAGTTGGGTCAGCCATGGTGTACTGCATCCGAATTTCCCGATGCCCAACTCAGAAGGCGTCTCCTGAACATGTACCCATCAGTCTTCCCTGAGTGGGTGGTTAAGTGTCAGCCTTGAGGTTGTTAACTCCTTTCTGCCTTTGCAGGAATTACCATGAACTGACCTTCAATTGGTGTGCACTCAGGGACATCAGCTGTGAGAATTTAGGAAACACACAGGAACATGGCTTGAATGAAGCATTGATCATTCCCTCCTGGATTTATTTTCCATCTATTCATATTCGACCCGTCATCTACCGTTTCTCTTCGGCTGCTCTGTGAAAGCCATATTCTCTTTTAATTCTTAGCCACTTGTGCTCACGGTCTAGGTCAAACTTCCTTACTTCAGATTCTCAAGGACATCGATATGTCTGTTTCTCAATTGCTACCAAGCTACATCCATATTTTTTTCTATAAACTTCCCCTCTCTCTAGTATATTGCCTTTTAGGTCATAAGCCATTTGATCTCACCGGAGGAGGCAGAGAAACATTTCTGTTGCATCCATAATTCTATTGTAGAATAGTTTCTACTATAGCTAGAATTAGAGCCTATTTTATTTAAGAAAAATTTTTTTTATTCTGATAGATTTGGGGGTACACATGGTTTTTGGTTAAGTGCATAGTGGTGATGTCTCGGTTTTTAGTGCACCTATCACCCCAATAGTGTACATTGCACCCAAGAGGTAATTTTTCTTTCCCCATCCACCTCCGTTCCTCCCTGCTTCTGAGTCTTCAGTATCCACTGTACCACTCTGTATGTCCCTGTGCACCCTTAGCTTAGCTCTCACTCATATGTGAGAACATGCGGTATTTGGTTTTCCATTCCTGCATTACTTCGCTTAGGATAATGGACTCTAGTTCCATCCAAGTTGCTGTAAATGACGTTATTTCATTCTTTTCTCTGGCTGATAGTACTCCATGGTGTAAACACACAACATTTTCTTAGTTTATTTCAATTCTCCCTATCTTAGGCTCCTGATTCAACTATTAATATATTAAAAACTGAAACCCAAACACATTATCATATAGAAATTTTGAATTTCAATAAATTCAAATATTTCTCTTTTGAGGCATTCTCCATCCTATTTAGGAAAATCTTTCCAATCTCAATGTCATAAATATGATGTCTTAAATTTTCGAAAGTACATGTTAAAATGGCTTTTTCTATTGAAGACTTTAATTTATGCAGATGTCTTTGTGTTTGGCGTAATGTAGGAGATTAGTTTTAGCTGTCTTTTAATCTGGATGGCCATTTGTCTCAGCACCATTTTTTGAGTTGTGCCTTTCTCTGTGCTCTGTTATAAATCAACTCAAAATATATATGAGTCTGTTTCTGGAATCTCTGTTTTATTCTGTTAATGTATCTGTACATCCCTGGACCAGAACCACATCCTTTTAACCATTATAGCATGATAATAAATCTTCATTTCTGGTGGCATCTGTCTCCTGCCTTCCCATCAGCAACATATCCTTGGAGAGATGGGGTCTTGCCATATTGCCCAGCTGGTCTCGAACTCCTCTCCTCAAGCTATCCTCCTGTCTTGACCTCCCAAACTATTAACTTTTCAAATCTAATTCACGGGGGGAATATATTGGTGCAATCAAAAGTTCTACAGACTTCCAGTCCCAAATCTCCTACCTCCTGCAAGTGCACCCATATGTTTTGCTTTTCTGAATGTTACCATAGAGGATACATTCCTAGGATAAACTCAGCTTGATCATGATGTAAAATCCTTTTTATATTTGGATTTGGTTGGCAAATATTTTGTTTAGAATTTTTTCAGCTCTGTTCATGGGAGAGATTAGTTTGAGATTTTCCTTTTTCATACTTCCCTTGTCAAATGCTGGCACTGATGTTTATATTAGCTTTATAAAATAAGATGAGGAACACTCCCCCTTTTTCTATTCCCTGGAAGAATTTGTTTAAGATTGAAATTACTTGTTTCTTAAATATTTGACAGAACTTTCTGGTAAAACCATTTGATGTTTTCCTTGTCAAAAAAATGTGATTGCTGATTTATTTTTTAATGAGTTATTTTTCATGAATCAGTTTTGCTGAGGTACATTTTTCCAGAAATTTTCTAGAAATTTGACTATTTCAACTAAGTTTTCAAATTCATTTTCTTAAAGTTATTCATAATACTCTTACTATCTTTTGAACATCTGCAGCATTTTTAGTTATATCCACATTTCCATTCCTAATCTTAGTTATTAGTGCCTTCTTCTTTATTATTTTTCAATCCTCATAGAGACTGTTTATTTTTTAAGTTTTTCCAAAACACACTTTTAGATTTTATTTTTAGTCCATTAATTTCCCATGTCATTATTTTCTTTATCTACTTTTTCTTAAAGGGATACTTACCACCACATTAAGTTTTATCCCCTTTCCCCCCAGTACATACATTAAGGGCTATAAATTTCTCTTCAAGTGCTGCTGTAGCTGCATCCAACATGCTTTGAAGTGTGTAATATTTTATATCATTTAATTCTGTATTTTATGATTTACATTATACTATCTACTTTGACTCATTATGTATAATACTTCTTCCCATTTATTCAGGTTTAAAAAAAATTTTTTGTCTTTCTACAACCTTCTCCATAAATCATACACATCTTTTATTACTTGCACTTCTAGCTACCTTAGAGTATTTTTCATTATCACATATGTCATCTTTATGCCACATAGCCATTTTCTAACTGGTTATTGGCAGTGAATGGCAATTCTGTTGTTTTCTTAATTTTTAAAATGTATTTTATAATTGCTATTATTTTTTAGATCGTTTACCACGATCAAGTGGGAATTATCCCAGGGATACAGGAATACTGTTGATTTTTATATGTTGCTTTATATCCAACAATTTTGCTGTATTCACTTACGACTTATACTTGCGTTTGAGCTGCTGTAACAAAATACCATAAACTGGATGGCTTACAAACAAAAACATTTATTCCTCCCAGTTTTGGAATCTGGGAAGTTAAAGATCAAGGCATCTGAATATTTGGTACCTGGAAAGGCCTTCTTCCTCCTAGAAGGACATTTTCACTGTGTCACCTTCCAACGGTCTCGCTTTCTAATCCCATCACTTTGGGGGTTAGGATTTCAACATATGAATTTTGGGGCTACAGAAATATTTAGATGGTAGCAACTTGCTTATAGTTGTTTTTTCCATATTGAATATCATGTCATCTGAAAATGGAGCCAGTCGTTCATGTCCCTTTCCAAGTCTTCTGCATACCTTTTATTATTGTTATTATTGTTATGGTTTATCTTCCAGAAAAATGTCAACAAAAGGGATGAAAATGGCACCATTACTTTTTTCCCTGAGCGTAATGGAAATCCTTGTAAAGTTTCACTGGTATTTGACATCCATTCCACTTTCCTTCACAAGTGTGTGCATGTGTGTATGTGAGAGTGCATGTGTGTGAGTGTGTGTATGTATGTGAGAGTGCGTGTGTGTGTGTGAGAGTACATGTGTGCGTATGTGAGATTGCATGTGTGTGAGTGTGTGTATGTATGTGAGAGTGCATGTGTGAGTGTGTGTGTGTGTGTGTGTGTGTGTATGTGTGTGTGTTTTGGTACATCAGAGACTACAGAACTTAAATGCTCTTTCCCAGGCTGCCTTGCATCCTGATGTGATTTTGGTTTGGACAATTGGATGTACCTGCATACATTTAGAAAAAGTATACAGGTTTCCCTAAAGCTGCAGAAAAAAAAAAAGTAGAAAACCCCAAACCACATCCTGGTGCCAGCACAGATAAGAGACCTGATCTGTGGCCTAAATCCATGAAGGCTACATTAGTCTTGGCTTTATTTATTAAAGCCATCTGTTCCCTTCCCTCCTTAACCACATTTTGTCTTCCTGAACTACCAGAACACAGCTGTCCATCCCAAGCAGTTGTAGTCAGAGTTTCTTCTTAAAAAAAGAAAACAATAAAAAGAAAAAGAGCAAATGTTTCTTTCTTTGTAATAAGTATGCTATTGCCCAAATAATATATTTACATTGCTTAAAAAAACAAGTACAGATTAACAAAAAAATGGGAAAAAAACTGCTCATAATTTTTCCTCCCAGAGACAATCCCTTGTTAAAGTTTTTATTCTTTTTCTATGTGTATTTAAGATGAGCATGTTTCTTAAATCATCATCTGATTTTTTATCATCCCTGTGCAATGCAATTTTCAGAGTTTTATTGGTGAATAGTGTGGGTAAGAGCAGATGCCATCGAAGTGCAGTAGTAATATATCTACTTGGTAAAGTGTATGTGGAGGAAAAAGCTGTGTGCATCTAATTCTTCAGGAAAGACGCCCCAGGACCCCCAGCACTTTGGACTGCTTGGGTGCTCTCTCAAGCATTAGTGTCCCAACTCATTTATCATCAAACTAGAACATCTACTAAGAACAGACAAGAGACATAGAGATACCCAGAGATAAATTCTACATTAAGATTTTTCCAGGGTTGGACTTAGTTAGATATGAACCATTGAAAACAGTCCCTACGTGATAACGGAAAGAAGAGATGAGTGTAGAGAAAAGTTGCCTCACAAATTGAGAGTCTAATTAACGTTACCCTTTCCCCCTCAATCAACAGTGAAATAAGTTAGCAAGCACAGAAAAGGAAATAAAAAACAATAAGATGGGTCATTTTTTCCATGGAAGTCAAAAGGAAAGCATTTTTTTCCCTTTTGTTATTTTGCATTTTGCCTCCCCAGTTGCACAATGGGAGCTCTCAGAATTTTGTTTTCTTAGACCAACAATCTCTCCACAAAAGCCCGATGAACTTTAGCTGCTGCTCTGGCCAAGTCTTCAAGGCAAATCATTTTGTTGACTCCCGATGCTCGAGAGATGCCAACATCTCAGGCTGAGTTGGCTTCCAGCAAGAATTCTGTCCAAGAATCTGGGCTCCCCTGTGACTGAAAAAAAGGGAAGAATGTTTTATGAGAAGAATTTTCTATTTGTAGACATTCTATTAATCTGTTCGTCATTTAGGATGGTGTTAAGGACACGAAGCCTACAGTAAACTAGATCAAGAATAAATTTTATTGCCATTTCTTAGTAGTTCCTATAAATCCCCTGTCTTACCTAATCTATTTTTGTTGTCACCCGTCTCTCACCCTCCACAAGTAAGATGTGTCCACTGTCCTAGGAAAATTGAGTAAATGCTGGGCTCTGTGTAGCAACCACTATCTTCCTGGGTGCAAATGTCCCCTGTTTCTACCATTTTCTTTTTCATGAAGTGGGTGATTTGCCTCTTGGAATAATATGTGGAATTCTATTGTCCTCAAAGTAAAAGATATGTGGCCATTCCTTCCTTTGTCCAAAATATTAATAGAAGGGAAGGTCGATCATTTTTCATTAGTGTTGCAATAAATCTTGGCTTCTGGTTCTCAATTTGTTTCAGCAAGAAGAGCAGTTTATCAGTGACTTTTGTTCTGAAGATCGGAAGAGTTTTTTGACTTTCTCTTGAGCATGGCCCTCTCTATGGCTTTTTATGCCCAGAATCCCTTTCTCCTAACTCCACTCCTAACGATCCTCTCCTCATTAATAGTTTTAAGATGAAGCTTATGGAACATAGAGACATTTTTGATGTTATTCTTTACTTCATTTCAAGGAAACTAGAAATGACTACAAGAAAGGAAGTGGTTGTTGTATAGAGTGTTTACTGAAAATAACTGGTTAATAGCCGGATCAAATATGGGAAGACAGGAAAAAATATCAGCAGGATATGCCAAACTGCACCAAGAATGCACACTCATGTCAGTGGCCAGAGGAGAAATCTACTTTTATAGGATATGTTAATCAGGGTAGGTTAATTGATGTATTTTTTATGCAACCTAAGATGTGAGGCAATAGAAGATTATTACTCACTCATGAAACTCTTGGGTATTTGGTGGGGAGCATTCCAGTGGTAATTCAGGTTCCTTCTGTCTTGGGGTTCTGACTTCTTCTATATCCACATCTGATGCCTGGCGAGAGAAAGAGAGTTGCATAGGGAAGAGTTTTATCAGCCAGGCCTGTAAATGGTATGCATTACTTTTGCTCACATGCCACTGTTAAAAATTTCATCACGGGGTCACTTATAATTGCAAAGGGGGCTGGGAAATTTAGTTTACTTGCACATCTAGGAGGAAAAGGAAATGAGTTTTGATGACATGTGGGAGTCTTTGTCACCAAGGATGAAGACACTTCATTCTTGAGATAGATGTAGAAATGGAAGAATTCCAATAAGCTCACTATTTTATTTCCTACTCCCATTTTGATTTTGGCCCTTGTGCCTGAGTCTATACCCCAACCCATGCCTGTAGGGAGGAATGGACTAAATCAATCTCTGGGAGCTATGCACCCTTCATAGAGGACAGCTTTCCTTTACTGAGTCCCTGTACATCTTTTTCTGGTGTCATTGAGATACTTCACTATCAGCAGGAGACTTGATTCGTGCTTTCAGTGCACTTGTACAATTCTTTATGCAAGTTAAGACTAATACGTATGAAGCAAGTGGAGAATAACCCATCACAGGGGATGGTCAAGATCGGGGACTTGATGGTCTGGATGGTGTGGGCCACTCACAGCATCACACTGACAGTGTGTCACAACTTTCCTGTGCAAAGATACGTTGTTAGTCCTTTCAGGGTATTCACATGATTTTCTTTGAAATAGGTCCAACCTCAGGCAAGCTCTTGGCTGTGTGTCAGTGAAATAACTGATGGGCCACCCTAACCACTTTTTCCCTCCTACTGAATAAAATAAATTGGGTTGACAATCTTGACTGTCTGGATTGTCAGTCTCATAGCTGAAACAACCAATTATTTACCTCCTTATGAAGAATATAAATCAGACAAAAATAATATCAGACTGGTGAAAACTTGGAGAGTTGGTTCAGGCCAATCAATTTAGTGTGTGTGTGTGTGTGTGTGTGTGTACACATACACTTTAATGCACATGCTTTTATTTTCTGTCAAGTAGAAGAGATTTCCATCTTATTTTGATTTCCAAATTTAAAAGAAACCCTTAATTCTCACAAGAATTATTAGACAAGTTTTAGGTGAAGAAGGAATATGGAAACTTAAAAATATACAAGGAATAAGGGAACCTAAAAGATAGAACACTGCTGCCATCTCCCTTTCACCCTGCCCCCCACCTTGAGAAATCCTTCCCTAAGTGAGGGCCAGGAAGGCGGGGTAAAGGATGACCTTCGGAAAAGACAGTGGCTGCCTGCGCTGCTGCGGCAGCTGCGCCACTGAGTCCTTCCCAGCACTCGGGCTTCCTCAAGTTTGCCATCACAAGCAGGTGACTAAAGAGAATTCCTTGGCTTTGCATAGGCCTGGCTAAAGCACTGTTGTTGGAAATGCTCTGAGGAGCTCAGGCAGAAAACCATTTTTTCATGATTTATGAGATCCCAAATGCCACCACTAGCATTAGATGATTAAATTGGCACATTCGTCTGGACTGCCTCGACAGGGTTATATGCTGCCCGAGGGCCTCAGGTGGACATTGCATGCCATTGCCATCATCACTTGGACGTCACCAGCAGGAAATATCAGAAGCCTCCCAAGACAGTCTGTCCTCCTGAGCTTTCCAGAGAGGCCCTGGCAGACAGAGAGGTCGGCTTTGTCTGGCTTGCTACCTGGTCCTGGAAGTCCCTAGCCCCTAAAGCCCAGAGCTCCATCAGGGAGGAAAAGGGCCAGGAGAGTGCCCTGCAGTAGCGCTAGCATGGACAGAGCATCACCGCCTGTCAGACGTCCAGCGCAGAGGTGATTGGGACTGTTGCCTCCTCATTGATCAGATTAACCAGGCACTCACTGGTGTTGAGTTGCAAACGTCTGGATTTTGCTTCCCCTGGCAGTAGCACCAGGGATAGCAGAGAAAACAGCTTATAAATTCTTTAATGATTCTTGGAGCCAAGGGCAGCTTACAGACTGGATTTTCAAGCAATGTTATTTAAAAGGTTCCAGGGACATGAAGGTAAATAGCTTGAAAAATAGGGGGAAAGTTATTTCTTTCCTCCTCTGAGAGCATTACACAGATTAAATTAACCTCGAGTTAATTCTTCTTGTGATTGTGAGACACAGAAGAGAGCATTGTGCTGGGGCGTCTGCATCTGACTGGTACAGCCCCCACCTGTCTGTCTCACTGAATGTTTCTCTTTTGAAGAAACATTTGGAAATAAGACTTTCAAAAGATTTTTTTTTCCTTCTTTTTTCAGATCAGTATATATCCTTGCAGATATCTGAACATCAGCTCTGAAATACCTTCAGGGGATGTGTGAGGATGTTTGAAGACAAATGAACAATGAGTAATCTCCCCTGAAGATGTTCAAGGAGAAGGTGAGTATCAACTCAAAGGGTTGTTTCAGGGAAGGTTCAAGCACTAGTTGGAAGGATGGATGAGATGAATTACAGTCCCTGCTGCTCCTAACATTCTATTATTTTTACCTTACATTGGTTTGCATAATCAAAAACTAATGCACTGCTTTTTGGATGAATGTGGAAATAGATTCTGGGTAAAACATTAATTTTGTTTTCTGTATTCCTCAGCAGAAACCTGTTATTAAGATTGGGGCATTTCCCTGATGATGAACCACAACGAGATATCACCTTATCCCAGTTAGAATGGCTTTTCTTAAGAAGTCCAAAAACAATAAATGCTGGCATGGATGCAGAGAAAGAGGGACACTTATACATTGCTGATGGGACTGCAGATCAGTGCACCCTCTAAGGAAAACAGTATGGAGATTTCTCAAAGAACTAAGAGTAGACCTACCATTCAATCCAGCACTTCCACTATTGTGTATTTACCCAAAGGAAAAGAAGTCATTTTATCAAGAAGACACCTGCACTTGGATGTTTATTGCAGCACAATTCACAACTGCAAAGATGTGGAATCAACCCAAATGCCCATCAATTCAGGAATGGATTAATAAAATGTGGTATATGTATACCATGGAATACTACTCAGCCATAAAAAAACATGAATTAATACCTTTTGCAGCAATTCGGATGGAACTGGAATCTATTCTCCTAAGTGAAGTATCATAAGAATGGAAAAACAAACATCACATGTACTCACTATTAAATTGGAACTAACTGATGAGCACACAAGTGCACAGAGGGGAGTAAAACTCAGTGGAAAGCAACTGGCGCAGGGGTGGGGAGGTGGGGAGGGGTACTATGAACATTATTTGGGTGACAGGCACACCTATAACCAGGACTCAAGCATTACAAAGATGATCCGTGTAACCTAAAATATTTGTAACCCATTAATATTTTGAAATTAAAAAAATAAAATGAGGTATTTAAAACTGAAAAAAAGATTGGAGCATTTTTCCATTGGTACAGTGCTCATAATTCTATATTTTGTGGGATAGTTCTGATTTCAAACTTTCTGACTCCCTGTTCTGTAGGCCCACCTCTGCTTGACGTATGACTAGTTCTGACTTGAGATTTAGAGAATATTGACACTTTATTGACAGGGCAAGGAGGTGTGAGCGATGAAAAGAACAGACCATTATATGCAGAGGCATAATAGCAAAGGCTAGATTTCCTAACATCTTAAATAATTTTGAGTTTCCTTCAAATATTTCAGATTAAAGGACCCCTCTTCCTTTATTGCCTTCTTTATATATTAAAAATAAAATGTTACTACTACACCAAACTGTGTATGTACTGATCATGGGTTCAACTACCAGCTGCCCTTACTTGGAGGTGATTTTTCCAAGCTTCCTGTGCACACGGTGGAATTCCATTTCCATGGCTGCTGTGGGGCCAGGCCCAGCACTAGGTTCCCACAGGTGGGGGGATGGAGCTGGAGTGGGCAGCGACTCAGTGTCCTGTGCCACCACCCTCTGCCATGCTCCTGCTGTCCTGGTGCCTCTTACGGAGCCGACCTCACTGTGTTCCTCAGGAAAGCTTTGATTTCCCCACTTTCCTCTCTTTCTCTCTCTCTTTTTTTCTAGTCAACTAAAAGCTGGGCTTCTCAATCTAACTTCTGAAATGACACTTAATGGCCAAAACCTTTAAAAATAAAGACTTGTCTTTCTCTTTGTCCACTTGAAAAACAACTGTCCTTCTCAGATGATTTAATGTACAAAGTAAAATGCTGAGTTCATGGATGAGGAGGCTGAGTCAGATATCATCGAGAAAAATCTGTTTTTGAAACAGTACTTATTTATTAGAGTATAATTTCAATGAGTTTAGGGATCTTTGGGTATTTTGTTTACCGATATATTTTGCTTTCTAAGTGCCTCGAGCAGTCGATGCCCAATCAGTGTATGTTGTGTGACTCTGCTGTATACCAGGCTATGTCTTCAGAAAGTGTACTGTCTCATACAGGAGGCAACAGGTGAGTGTGCGTGTGTGTGTGTGTGTGTGTGTGTGTGTGTGTGTGTGAGGGGGACTCAACTAAAAGGATTTCATAGGC
Source organism: Avahi laniger (assembly GCA_963575035.1). Classification (NCBI taxonomy): domain Eukaryota; kingdom Metazoa; phylum Chordata; class Mammalia; order Primates; family Indriidae; genus Avahi; species Avahi laniger. The sequence goes on along the minus strand of CAUYSK010004117.1, from coordinate 13,251 downwards.
GTAAATTTAAGACGCAATTGTAACATAGAGGTGTAGCTGTCTGCCGTGTGCTGTGGCAGCTGCAGAGAGCAGGTGACGTTGGCACTAGGTGTTCAAGGACAGGTGCCTTTGCAGGGAATTGGGACATCAATGTGCAGAGGGAACAACATGAATGAGCATGTGACTCATGTCGTATTTGGATATGGGCTAACCACAATTTGGGCCTCCCTCGTCTTCCTTTATACCATCTGTGCACAACTTCCTACATCTGTCATTCATTCATTCATTCAGACTAAAGTCAACAGATATTTCTTGAGCATCAAGCAGCTAGAAATAATTCTAACCTCTGAGAACACAGAAATAAATGAGTGAAACAAACCCCCAGCTTTCAAGAGGCTTACATTCTAATGAGGATAGATAAACAATGAGTTTGTCTCATTGAGTAAATATGACAAAGGATAATAAAAGTTATAAAAAATAAAATAGAATAAGCAGATAAAGCATAATTGGGGGTGCATTTAATCAAGGTAGCTAGGAAGGGGTTGAATGTGCTGGAGACATTTCAGAAGAAACCTGAATGAAGTGAGAGTGAGCTTTGGGTGTGATTCTGTAGTTTTCTTTAGGTCCTCATAGCTGTAGTTCTGTTAGCCTTGGAGAAGCATGAAAAGAGAGGGGATCCCCCAGTTGACCGATGTGGTCATTTCTAGGAAAGAGACACCCTGAGCCTGTAGGCCCAAACTGCAAACTGAAATTACACCCTGAACTCTGTTAATATGATTGCTCTGTCCAGGGTCCACTGGCTCAGTGATAGGACTGGGATTGGACTGAAGAGGAGGTACACAAACAACTTTGGACAGGTGGAAGGAACATGCTTTGGTTTCCAAAGGGAAAAAAAAAATCCTCATTTTGTAGGAGAGGATGTTGCTGAAGCTTCTGGAGAATCAACTGCTGAATGATATATCCAACCAAGAAATGGATTTTAAATGTTCTTTGGGGACAGAGTTACAAGAGCTTTCTATGAACATACTTTGGGTGGAGTGATCGTGAATGTCAGTTTGCTTCAGCCAGTGTAATAAGGATAAAAAAGCCCCTGAGAGTTGTATTGCAGGTATTTACAGATTTTTCAAAATGCTTTTTCTTGTTTCTGATGAAGCATGCTATAAAGGGAGCCCTATTAAACAGAGTGAGTGCTTCAACTGCTGTAGAAGCCTGTTGCATATTAGATGTTTATAGCTGAACTTTATTACACTCAAACTTCACAGAGATGTTTATGAACCTTATTGCATTCTGACATGAAATGAGCCCAGGAAAGTATTTCTGACTTTATGGGAATGGAACTTTTCATTGTATGGAACATTCAAAAAGCTGTTGAATGCCAGAGTTCAAAGTGATTTCACAAATGTTGATTTCTTTAATGATTGTTGGAACTTTAAGAAATCGTTGATGACTTCTACGTCTTGCATCTAACTTCTTTTTTTTTTCTTCATTTTTGGAAAACATGTACCATTGCTTCAGTAAGAGGAATGTGTGGAGCTTGTGGTTTATGCTGTATCCATGCCATGGTAAGAAGAGAGACCCTGTTTATTGCTAGAGGAGACATATAAGGAAAGTAAAAGGAGGAAAATGTCATTTAATAGATAAACACTCATGCCCAGCTTGACATTCTTCTAACCCCTTCAAGGACACACATTCCTGAAGGTCTCTGAGTCAGTCTTTAGAATACATTTGGAAGATTAACCATTAACTTGCCTTAGTAAGGGATTTTCTGCAATGCTGACCCATGCAAACTTCAGCCTTTTTAAGTCTCATTCACTCATAATTAATTCATTCTACATTTACTGAATTCTTACTTTGTCCCAGATACTGTTTTAGGTACAGATGATAATCAGAAGAAAAGCACAATTCTCAAAGAGTTTACGGTTTAGTCCAGTTGATGAAGCAAAGAAATATACATAGATAGTTGGCTGATTACAGATAAGAAAGATTCAATTTAGGGTGTAGGAGTTGGTAGGATTCAGGGGAAACATCAGGAAAGACTTCCGGGAGGAAGCTGCCCCGGAATCGTGTCTTCCTGATATGTAAGAGTTAGGTAGAAGATGTTAAGATTGCTATTTGTGCACATTGGTAGGGAAGGAGGTAGGAAAGATACATATACATTCTGAGCTCAAGAAGAAGCAAGTTTATTAAAGAATTGCTTAGAAAAGTGGGACTCAGAACGACAGTCTACTTCCCCTTGGAATCAACTCTTGAGTATATAATAACTCCATTATCTCACTGTGCTTATGTTTGTCATCGTAGTAGTCTTAATATTTGCACAGTGCCTATGATTTATACATTATTTTTAATTATATCAACTATTTACTTTTCATAGCAACCTGGTGATAAAGGTGTTATTATTCCTTTATAGATGAAGAAATGAATCAAGTGACCTGTCCAAGGTCATATAGCCAGACCATAGCTTTATTAGGCCTGAAACAAGCCCTTTCAACTCATATTCTGAACTTAACTGTTCTACCATATGACTTCTTAATAGTTCACTTTTGTTGATTAATTCAATAAATATTCATTCAACACTGTATGTATGTATCTGTGTACTTATTCAATGCACCTTTATTGAGCACATACTGTATGTCAGACAGGCACCATTCTGGGGATACAACAGTGAACAAAATAGATAATTTCACATTGTGGTAAGTACTATAAACATAAATACTATTGTTGGAGAGTTACTGGAGGTTGGAACAACACTTTAGATGATTGCTTTTATTTTCTTGGTCATCTAATATTTATCTGGGATTTATTTCTCTCTGGGTGGTTACTTAATATATGTTATTCAGTGAAAATCTACTAAGTGCTTTCATAAATAATCATATGTAATTCTTTGGTTATTTTCATCAATGTATAAGAAATAAAGGTAACTCTCATTTGTTGAGAGACAAGCATGTTCCATCTTCTTTGACAGATACTTTTTTATTAGTTTAATTTACGGGATGCTAGTGGAGTTCATCAAAGCCCCAGGGTTCTCTCCCAGCCGATTCTTTTATTACTTGGAATGTGCATTGAATACCTTCTTCCTCCCAGAAGCAGGAGACAAATCTCTGGATGACTCTCTGTTCCAGCTGCTTAGATGTTCTGTAATAGCTGTTCCTGCTGACAGCAACCTGCAAAGGTGGCTATCCTACAAAAACATCCTTTCAAAATTTTTTCTCTGCAGAGCCTGGCTCCTTTCCAAAATTTAAATGGTGGTGAGAATGTATTACTATTTATTACTAAAACATGTCTGGGATGATGATAAAATGCTCAACAACCAAAGATCACAAATAGGTCATCATACAGGAGGCTCCAAGCATGTTACAAGGCCTCACTGGTCCCAAACAATTATCAGCACCATCAACCCAGAATATAACTGCCTTCCTCTCTACCACACCTGACACTTCAATATTAGAGTTAAAATTTCTATACAGAGCTCTGAGCAGGACTCCTGTAGTAGAATGACATGTCTAGGAGAAGAGGAGGGACAATGGGATGTCTTCATCAGTTAGCTGATTATGACTTGGAAGTCTAAAAGACTGGGATTGGATGGACTAAAGATGGGCAGATAAACCAATGCAGGATGGATTCAATAGCTGGAGTCCTGGAGGAGGTACCACTGTAAGAGCACGGGGCCAGGAGGGAAGCCCTGGGTGGTAAATGACTCCCTCCTGCTGATCCTTTTGTGTAGGGACTGGTACAGCTCCTTGCCTTTGAAGAACATGCTACTGCCCCAGCACACAGAGCCTTTCCACCTACTACCTGTTGGATGTTGAACAGGACAGTTAAGTTTTATGAGCTAGTTTCTGCATCTTTAAAAAGGAATTAAAATATTTACATCATCAGTTTTTTTTTTTTAAGGGTTGAAATAATAGACGCTACCTTAGGCTCTTTAAACAGATATGTGTAGGTTTGCTTCAACACTGGCAATTTGCTGCTCAGAAGCACAGGAATGTGGAGCATTATGGAAATGGCTCCAGAAGCAAGCCAATCCCTCTGGCTCTCAAAGATCCACAAATAAGTCAACAGAGTAACTGCTTCATTTGCAATGACAGCCTGACCTTAAGTAATCCACTGACTTTGTGTTCACCTAGTATTTATACTTCCCCAAATAAGGGATGTGATTTGGTGTTTGCCCATTTGATATGAAACATCCTCTTACGACAGCATTTGAGCCAGCTTTGAGCTAGAGGCCTCTCTTATTTATAAAATAGATAGATCTAGATAGGATTACTTTGGTTTTATGCCATGATTCCTGTTTCCATCAGAAATGGCAGGATTGATTTTACCCAAAGGCTAAGTTAGAGCCATTTTTCTTGGAAAGGACACAGTTGTGACAGGCGTTGAAAGGCTGAAAGATGTGTTGTTGGATATAGCAGGAGTGTGATACAGTGTAGCTATGTATGTAGACAGGCTCTACAAAACTGAAGCTTAGCTAATGGCCTAAAGATTAAACTGCGGGGTGTTAAGAACTATATCCACCACTACAGAACAATGTGGCAAGTGGCCAGACCCTCAAGAAGGCCCCAGTGTGGCCACATCAGTTCAGGATACTCGCATGTCCCTAGCGGGAAGAGCACTGCTGTAGAGTATCCAGTCACACTTACGTGCAGACAACGCCATGGGCAATGTCTTTGCGGTTCAGAAGGATCAGCATCATTTATGTACAATGAATGCATGTGATTACATATACTATTGGGAAGAAAGGGACAGTGGCTGGGTGGTCCCGAGTATTTACCATGGTTAAATTATTTAGTGTCAGTTAAAAATAGCTGGCTTATAGACATAAATAACTAGACTGAAGATTCAGGACCTGATACAATTTTTGCTGTTGCTCCAAGTGGTCGTGATAAAGCACACAGTGAAATGGTTCCAGGTGACTTTTTAGAGAAATCCATAGCTGCGTTTGTACAAAACAGGAAGTACTAGGGATCAGCCACAGAGTCTCCCAGTTTATTTCCCTCATGTCTTTAGGAAAAAGAAAAGAACCTCACAAGTTGCCAAACTGTGGGACACAAATATCTTTTTTTGGGAGATGCGGAGCGGGATAAGATCTGGTTCCTATGTCTCAGGAGGTAGGAAGCCAAGTTTTAGGGCAACTTTAATTCTGTTGTGGATGTTGTGTTTGAGTTCTTCTTCTCGTGGCTGTGGTTTCGTCCTTTGAAAAGAAAACTCATGAGAACTGTTCAGTGACCCAAAGAGTCAGATGTCTTGCCAGCTTCTCTTATTTGCCACCTCCCAGCCCTGATCATTTTCCAAGTGATGATACCACTGGTTTTAATGACTTTGTCCTTCCCTCAAACCAGTTTAATTTAGAACTCTTCAACAAAGCTTGACAAGTCAGAGATTTGGTCAAAAATCTGAAATTGTTGGAAATCGATTCCACCATGGAAAATTCTTATCATTGACGATCTTTTAGGGTTCACGATCCAAGAAGCAATGCAGTTCTCCATCACCTCTGATAAGAAGCAGACAGAGGGAGGTTTGCTATTCCTGGCTACCCGGTTCACAAGCTACTCCAAGAATTTTCTGCTTATTCTTGTCTTGAAATGAATCAAGTACTGTCCTTGGCTCATGAACCCATCTCACTGCTATGTGATATAGCTTTCTTGGTGACTTTCTTAGAAAAATAAGAGCCTTAAGACTTTTGGAATAAATTGTCCTGGTTTTGCATTTCACTGAAGGAAGTCAACACTGGTCTACTCCAATGTGTTAGAAGTGTGGTGGTAAAGAGCTTGGGATCTGGAATTAGACAGCTCTGCATTTGAACTCAAGATCTCCACGTATTAACTGTGTGAATTTAGGCAAAGTTTCTTCAATATCCTGAGTCTTGTTTTTGGCATTTGTAAATTGGTACCACCTTCACAGGGTTGTCATAGCCTTTATAAACACCCAGTTAAAAGGAATCAATTATAGCATGAGAATATATTTTACAGAGAGCACTTCAAGCACTCATCTGTGCTGTGAGAATTAAGAAAGTTAAGTTGTTAGATTCAAGGTGTAAATGTGGGAACCATGAAACAAAAGATGATCTTGGATTGGGAGTAAGGATAAAGGAGTGATTGCATTTTTTCTTTTGGGAAAAAAATGAATATTTTGCAGTTGAAAAAATATTTCATGAACTAGATTGAAACTTCTCCCAGTTGATGTGAGCCAGCTCAGCCGAATGTCTGTTATTTGGGGCTGGACAGTGAAGGATGCCATACAAAGCTCTTCTGTGTCCAGGTTGAGTAACAGCCATACGATACTCCCAGACATACCTTTCCAAACCACATGACACATTGCCATGCCAAGCACGGAGAGTCTGTATATTTCTCTTTCCTGTTATTACACATTCCATGCTGATTCAAATGTAGAATGAGCATTTGAATAGCCTATGTGTTGAAAAATGTACCAAATGAGACAAACTTTTTGGGACTCACTTTTGATAAGAGAGAGACTGAGATGAGAGAGAGAGAGTTATATATATATATATATATAGAGAGAGAGAGAGAGAGAGAGAGAGTGAGAGAGAGAGAGAGAGAGAGAGAGAGAGAGAGAAAGAAATCAGAACGTTGCATTTCCCTCTCCTCTAACTAGCAGTCCTAGAAACAGATACTGTCCTTGTCAAGGACAGCATACCTTGTAAAGAAGGCATGGCTATCCCAAGAGCAAGTAACTGTGTGTAGAGGTAATAAGCAAATGGACTTTTGAACATATATTTAGGACTCATTCAAGAGTAAAAATTTGGAACATGCATGAAGATTTGGAGAAGACCATGATTGCATTGAAGTCAGTGTGAAAGAATCTAATGTTTTCCAGAAACAGCTCTTGATTCTGTAATAAAGCCTTCGTAGATGAAGTAGAATGTCATTCGGACTTTTAATGGCGAAGCATTGTGATTTGGTGGGTAGCGGGGAAATAAACTCCTTTGGAGGTGCCAGCAGAATAAAATCCTTTCCAAGGCAGCACCCTGAAGCTGCCAGAAGTGGAAAGAAGAGTCCACACAGATGATTTCATAGGCAGTCCTGGGAGTAAGGGCAGAGGTGGCATGGGGAGGCTGGCGAGGGGCGGGTGTTGGAGGTGGAGCGGCTTCAACACATGAATCGAGATCCACAGAGGGAAGAGCAGAAAACAGTGATGTGAGAGAGGTGAGAGCGAAGTGTGGAGTCTATGGAATCTGAGGGAGAAGGGACTGAGCATGATGATGAAGGTGAAGGAGGACTTTTGTAGTATCTTCCTGTATCGAATGTCTTTCTTTACGTTGTATATAAAGGTTTTTGATATGATGTTTTGATATACACAGTGAAATGATTGCTACAATCTAGATCTACTTTCTGTATCTATGTATCTGATGTTTTTTAAGATTCCACATGCAAGTGAGATCATGCACTGCTTTTCTTTCTGTATCTGGCTTATTTCACTTAGCAAAATGACCTCCAGGTTCGGATTCATCCATGCTGTTGCAAATGGCAGGATTTCCTTCTTTTTAAAAGCTGAATACTATTCCATTGCATGTATACATCACAGTTTCTTTATCTATTCATTTTCAGTGGACACGTAGGTTGTTTCCGTATCTCGGCTGCTGTGAATAACACTGCAATGAACGTGGAAGTGCAGCTGTCTTTATAAGGTGCTGATTTCATTTCCTTTGGGTGTGTAGTTTGTTTAACATCATGTAAGACTGAATCGGTTAGTGTATTGGCAAGACACAGATGGCGCCCTAAAATGCATGATGTCATGAGAGTTTAAGAAAGAAATGATGTTCAAAGTTGTGAGCAGAGTACAGGGAAGCCATAGAAGGCCATGAAGGGTAGGCAGCATTTTCACACCAGCCTGGAGGGACAAAAGGAGGGAGAGTTACTGAAGTCCCGTGCAGAGCGTAGGTGGAGAGGGCTACTGGACTGGAGCGGCAGCAGGGCAGGCAGGTCAGTCTCCAGGACACGGGCAGGTGGACAACCATGGAGAGTCGATCTTTCCATTCCTCATGGACACAGAAACCCTCTCTGCATGTGATACTACGTCGATTTCTACTACCAGGATTTCTTCCTCGATGCCAAATGTTTCCTGTTGAAGGAGCAGAGAAAGAGGGAGAAAGGACCACTCTTGTGGGATATTTCTTTCAACCTCTCTCTGCAGCCATGGGGGAGGGGGGGAAACTGAGCAAGCACAGGAGAATGGTGGTGCTGGGCAGAGGTCAGGAGGGTGCCTGAGCTGTGCAGATTCACCAGACATTAGCAAATTGCCCCATGCCTCTTCCCACAGTACACCTGATGCCTGTTGATTTACAGTCCTTCCTTTGCTTGCTTTAGGAGTGTCCACTGAAACCACACATCCTGAAATACACCCAGTTTTGCTTTACATATCCACTGTAAGAAAAAGCAACAACATGAGAACAAGTCAAAAGAAGTAGAAACTTTCAGACTGCATCTTCCTTAGCCGAGAAGCTTGTCTCAGCTCTTCACTGCATCCCCTTATTCTCGGTGATTTCTGAAAGGAAGAGGGGATAAAGAAGCAGCTCTCACTATGTCTCAAAAGCCAAAAGCAAAAGCGAGATAAACAAAACCCCTCCATTTCAGTTTAGTGTGTGGTGGGGAAGAGGAGGGGGTTTTAATAAGTGCAGTATTAAAGTCAGAGAGATGTGGGTTTAATTGTTGGCTCTGGGTCTAGTTATGTGATCTGGGCAGGTTACTTGATCGCACTAAGAATCAGAAGTTTCATCAATAAAATTGAGTTGTTTTGAGAATTAGATATGACATTTAAAGAGCTTAGCATGCTATCTGGTATATATCCAGTACTTAATAAATATTACCCATTTTTGTTATTGTTGTAAGTCATCTCTTGTATCAATGTCTGCTTTAGAAACATTTGTCTTTCTTACTTAGATCGAAAAGTTGTAAAACTTCTGCCCCCAATTCCAATATGTGTCCTGGTACTCTTTCCCAGTTCATTACGGCTCCCTGCACCCTCCCTTCCACCCCCTGCACTCTTCCCTTCTCCAAGGCATTCCTCGAGGGCTTTGGACTTCTCTGAGAAATGGTTTCATGGCTCCAACCATCTGCAAGCCAACAGTAAGCAACCACTATTTGGCTTGGCTATTTGCTTAACACCGTCCTATTGCTGGTAGATGCCTGCGCTTTTAAAAAGAAAGATCTTTCCAAATGATAACAAACTTGCAATTACACATTTGGCATCCTAAATTTGTTAGGCCTGTTGCAATGAACAAATTGTCCTTGTTACTTGTTTCCAAGAGCAACTCTACTTAAAAAAAAAAAAATCACAATTCTGTCCTTTTTTCAAATATTTGTTTTTCATTTTGAATTTAAGAGAAAAACGCATGGGCCCTTCTTTTCTAAGGAAGCTGTTTCTCCAGTTATTATTGATACAGAAAATGGACCCCCAAACTGGGTCTGGCTTGAAGGCTAAGTGGATTCTTGACTTCGTGCAGGAAAGAATCCAAGAGTGACCCAACAGAGTAAAGCGAAAGCAAGTTATTGAAGTAACAGAGAAACAGAAGGAAGGCTTCCTCCGTAGGCAGAGCAGCGGCTTTCTCTCAGAGCAACAGAGAGTAGCACTTAGTGAGTTTCTAGGATCTTATTTTATACTTTCTATTTAATTTTATGTTAAGCAGAGGAAGGATTATTCATAAAATTTCTGGGAAAGAGGTGGAGAGCTCCTGGAACCGGGGGTCCCTTCTCTTTTTAAACTATGCTGGGTAACTTTCGGGAGTTGCCATGGCATTTGTAAACCGACATGGTGCAGGTAGGAATTCTTTTTAGTGTGCTAATACATCATAAGCAAGGTATTATGAGCAGTGAGGGAGGGTAACTGAGGTCTTTTTTGTGGCCATCTGGATTCTAACTGGTTTTGGCTGGTTTCTCCACTGTCTCCTGTTTTATCAGAGACCTTGGTTTGGATCTGATGTCTCCTTATCGAGCGGGGCCTACCAGTTCCCTGCCTCATTTTCCTCTCAGAGATGATATATTCCTTAATCCTCAGGGGTTGTCAAAGGATGAAGGTCTATATTCTGTAGCTTCTGCAGGCTGATTTAGGGGCATTGACCCTGTCTATTTTGGGAGGAGTAAAAACCTCTGGATGCCTAAGGGGTCTGAGAACAGGATGTTTTATTTTCCAGGTCAGAAGGCAGTATGGGTTGGAAGCCCTGTGCCAGTGTCATCTTTGTGTGGAATTTTTGCAATCTAGAAGACATAAACTTTACAAGAAAATTAAACAATCAAGGGCCTAAGATTAATAGCAATAAAATAAAGGCCCTAATGGGGGCAGAAATCAGGTAACAGATGGTAAAAACCCTTTTATTGAGTCCCAGATAGTTTCCACTGCAGTGGCACCTTGACCAAAACTATGTAGCCATTTAGCCTGCTTATGTATTTTTTATATCTTCTTTTATTTGTCCACTGACATCGACATAAATACAGCAAGTTTTATTGATTACTGCACAAACACCACCTTGTTTAGCCAATAAATAATCTAAAGCTAATAGGTTTTCCATTTCTATATTGGCTAAAGAATCCCAGGAGGCCTTGAGCTTAGTTAAAGTATCTCTTGCAGTCTGGGCCAGAACTTCTAGCTGGGTAGACAAGTTTCTTAGGATGACTTTATGATAAATAAAACCTCCCTGAGCGGTGACCATTGCAGTAGCAGCTCCTATCTCAGCCAGGGTAAGACTGACAGCCCTTACCACTGTGTGAGGCAAAGTTTTTATTGCATGTTTGCTTGTTTGCAGTGAAACAAAATCACCACGCAGGTGCAGTAGCACTATCACATGCTGTCATGCAATCCATGTTATGTTAATGTTACTACAATTTTCTACTAGGTGGGGATTTTAGTATTACAATTAGCTGAAGAGCACTGTAACACAACCAAAGCAGCTCTAAAGCAGTCAGGGCCAGTTTGAGCCGGCTGTTTCAAGACAAGAAAGTGCTGAGCATCCAAGAAAGTGCTGGGCACTTTCCCTGGGCCCAGTAGTTATCTTGGTACCTGCCTAGTCTGCTTTATAACAATTTTTTTGCGCACTTTAGCCTAACAGTGTTTCTATTCGTGTGGTGGGGACCATTTTTCCCTCAATCCATGCCATTCCGCACTTCCTACAATCTTTCCGCCCATTCTTCTGCAATATTTCCTGAGTGGGAAATGAGGAGACGTTATATCTATGACATTTTATTGACTTATATCTCATAGCAGTAACTTGTGTCAGCAGTAACCCCCATCTATAATACAGTTAACAACAACAAAAGCGATTATTAATTATTGTATAATCATTATGCCAATTAATAAAATATAGCTCCACCGTGTAGGCAAAGAATGCAACCATTCAGAAAAAGAATTAAAGACTCCTAGTTTCTCTGTATTATTGATCTAGGCACATAAATGATTTAAAGCATCTGTAGCATTATTTTTTTAATCTGGAATATATGCACAATAGGTGGTTCCTACTAAGGCACAGATCTCACTCTGCGCTGTAGTGAGTATTTTTAGGGCCATTCTATTTTGTAAAATCACTTTTCTCATTTGGGTAGTATCTTGGCTTAAGAAGTATCCAACAACCCTATCAAAAAGCAGGCAAAGGACATGAACAGAAACTTTTCAAAAGAAGATAGACTAATGGCCTACAAACATATGAAAAAATGCTCAACATCTCTTAATTATCAGGGAAATACAAATCAAAACCACAATGAGATATCACTTATCTCTAGTGAGAATGGCCTTTATCAAAAAGTCTTGGGCTTAAGCGATCCTCCTGCCTCAGCCTCCCGAATAGCTGGGACTATAGGCACGCACCACCACACCCGTATAATTTCTTCCTATTTTTAGTAGAGATGGGGTCTTGCTCTTGCTCAGGCTGGTCTTGAACTCCTGAGCTCAAGCAATCCTCCTGCCTCGGCCTCCCAGAGTGCTAGAATTACAGAAGTGAGCCACTGTGCCTGGCCTAGATTTCATCTCTTGATATAAGCTTCTTGTGGAATCATCTATTCTCAAAATTTTCACATTTTACTTATTTTCACATCACTTTCTACATCTGTATCTATCACCTGGAATTCCAGCCCCTCATTTGCAAATGATTTACATATGGACAGTGCACTGTCAACAGAAACTCAACATTTCCAAGGCAGAACTCTTCAATTTTTCCTCATATTGCTCTTCTCTCACACCCTTTATTTGTCAAGGGTATGAGAGACACCCTTTTAGGCTTTCAGATTTAAAACTTTAGAAATATCCTAGTCTCTTTCCCATAATCCCCACTTAACCACTGTGTAACTTAATCTTATATACTATTTCATTATAATCACTTTCATATATGTTCTTGCTTTTGTTCTTGAAATTACTTTTTTAGATTTTTTTCTTATAAAAGCCATTTTTATGTACATTGCAGGAAACAAAACTGAAAAACAGAAAAGCAGAAAGAAGAAAATAATGTCATCTACAATTACATCACACAGAGATAATTTTTATTAATGCATTTTTCAGTTCTTGTTTCCTTTCCTGTGTATTTATGGAAAATATGAAAAATATGGAATCATATTATTTGCAGTTACTCTATTTCTTAGCAAGAAATTATAAACATTTTTAATGTTACTAAGTGATTTTTATTTGCTGTATGGTTTCAGATAGATGTATCACAATTTATGCAAATAATCATCTAATGCTGTGAATTTATTTCCTTTTTTCATTAGTGAAAGAATATATGATATGTAACAGTAAGAAACAGGAAAGAACTGACAGATTTTACTCCATAGAAATTAAACATATGAAAAAATGCTCAACATCTCTAATCATCAGGGAAATGCAAATCAAAACCACAATGAGCTACCACTTATCCCCACTGAAAATGGCCTTTATCAAAAAATTCCAAAACAATAAATGTTGGCGTGGATGCGGAGAGATAGGAACACTCATACACTGCTGGTGGGACTGCAACCTCTGTGGAGAGCAATATGGTGATACCTCAAAGAGCTACAGGTAGAACTACCATTTGAGCCAGCAATCCCGTTACTGAGAATCTACCCAAAAGAACAAAAGACATTCTATAAAAAAGACATCTGCACTAGAATGTTTATAGCAGCACAATTCTCAATTGCAAAGATGTGGAAACAACCCAAGTGCCCATCAATATATGAGTATAAAATGTGTTACATGTATATCATGGAGTTCTATTCAGCCACAAAAAACAATGGTGATGTAACACCTGGATAGAGCTGGAACCCATTCTACTATGTGAAGTATCACAAGAATGGAAAAATAAGC
>CAUYSK010004116.1:0-53835 GCA_963575035.1 Avahi laniger | reverse complement strand
CAAAAAAACAAATAACAAACAACAAAACAGAACGACTAAACTTTGTATGGACCACTGGGAGTGTTCATGCTTTCCATTTTTATGTCAGTTAACTTAGTTATTGGCAGGAGAATACTATTTGGGACAAAAATTTATTCAACTGTCTTTGATTCAAGAACAGTTAACTTTGTTACAAACTACCAGAATTTACACAAATTACTTTTAATCTCTGAGCCTCAGAAACATTATTTGTAATAACTATAAATTCATAATTGTAATAACATGGTAGATAATCCATGAGACGTAGGCAGAATCCTAACCCTCCCATCTACTCCCCCAAGACCACATATTCTGAACCCTGAATCCTGTGACAATGAGACATTACTCTCATTATTTTATTATGTTACGTGGCACAGCTGACCTTAAACTAAGTGACTGTCCTATAAGCCTGTTCGAATCATGTGAGAATTTACAAGCAGAAAAGTTTTCTCTAGCTGCTGGATGAAGGAGAAATCAGAGATATGCAAAGCAGAAGCACTCAATGTGCTCTTGTTGCTTCAAAGATGGAGGGGGTCACTTGAGAAGCAATGGGATATGGCCTTAGAGTACCACACCACGAACCAGGATGATAGCAATGAAGGAAATGAGAATATAGGTCCTACATTTGCAAGAATCTGGATTTTGTCAACAACCTGAATAGCCTTGGAAGAAGATTATTTCCCAGAGCCTCCAGATACCACTGGGCTATACCATTGGGCTAACGTTTTGATTTTGCTTTTTTCAGACTCTAAACAGATAATCTAAAGAACCATACCAGATTTCTGATTTACAGAACTATGATAGAATAAATTGATATTGTTTTAAGTCACTACATTTGTGATAATTTATTATAGTAGCAATAGAAATTTCATAGACTATGTGAAAAATATCTTGCAACCTTATGTTTTCTAACTCTTAGGCATTATAATTAGAACATAGATATATTGGATTTCCTCCTTCATTCAACTCTTCATAGATAGATAAGCCTGGTCTATTATATGACTAAATGTAATATTCCTAAACGCAGTACTTCCAAGAGTTTTTCAATTTATAATTTATTTTTCTTATAACCATGAACTACCTGAGTGTAATAACAAGCAAGTACAAATCAATTACCACTACGGAATTGTCCAAATATGGTAATCTGACTAGTGGGACATACTAGAGTGCCATTTACAACATAACTACATTTATTTTCTGTTCCCCCTACTATACCATAGTCAGGGCAATTCTCTTAATAAATAATGATAAGTAATTATGAAAAATATATTCATAATAAGATTATGATGACAATATTGAAAATTAAGTGAGAAGGTAAAATTTTACTTTAAAATAATATATGAATGGCTGATTTTTAGAGCTTTTTTTAAAATCAGTTACATATTTCATCAATTACAGATATATAAAATATAATGATTGTCAATCAGATATTCAAGACTGGTGAATTTTAATAACTACTAGTAAAATTTAATTTCAGTGAATGTGAAATAAGAATGATCTGCTGCAATACGGTGCATTTTAATGTTTAAATTCAGAACGCATGTTCCAGGTAGTGTGCTTTAATGATAATTTTTATATGATCAAACACACACACACACACATATTTTTTTAGATTGTAGTGTTAATTCAGTTCACCTGAGATCTAAAAGCCAGTCTAACATTAGAAAAGCAAAATTTATTGATGAAACCCTGAGACAATGAAGGTGAAGGGAAAAGGAGAATATAGAGCTCTCAAAGCATAATGAAATTCTGAAAACGGTGAAATAAGAGAGGAAGGGAAGGAATGGTATCAGTGCCCTGGCTCATAGTACAGGTTCCCCAATGTTTTGGACAGTCTAATCAATACAGAGTCCCAAGCAAAAGTCCACTAGAGAAATTCCACTGCATTTATTTCTGGACTTGGACTATGTAATCTACTTTATTGGTGAGTTTTTTTGTTATTTATTTATTTTTGTGTTATTACCGTACTGTCTTAATCACTACATGTTACTTATAGACTTTTCAAGTCTATTGAGATAAAAGTGACAAATAAAAATTGTATGTATTCAAATTTCACAATGTGATGATTCCATATCTATATATGGTATAATTATTACTACAATGAAATTAACATATCCTTCACCACACCTAGCTACCATTTGTGTTTGTGTGTGTGTGTGTGTATGTGTGTGTGGTGAGGATATTAGAGTCAGAGACAAAGACACAGAGCTGAAACTGGATTCAGGGGCTTGAAAATCAGGTGCAGGTGTTAAACAACTCTTAAACAGAAGCTAATTAGAGGGACTGATAACCACAGATAATACCAGCTTATCAGCTATCTCTGCCTCCTTACATAAATTTTGGCTAATTGCAATGTCATTTACTGAAGTTTTAAAATTTCTCTGCCCTTAAAATCACTAGGATAGTTTCAATACAACCATATAAAGTATGAAAATAGGAGGGAACCTAATTCCAGGAATTGCTACCCAAATTCTCAGTGAGAGCCAATCCCTTGGCCTTGACTATCCCTCATCTCAATTAGTAGGACTACAAAGGATCTAAGCCCACATCCTCCCAGTGCAGCTGCTCTCCTTTGAGCCTACAGGCTCACCTGCCTGAGAGTGTACTGTTACTTTCAGTAAAAGCTTTTGCTTGTTTGGCTTATGTGGTGCATCCTGAAACGCTTTTCCTGACAAACATCAAGAACTTGGGAAACCTCCACTCGGAGGCCAGTAACAAGGGCACCTGTGATCTGCTCTCTTAGCTGATTCTAAGTAAAAAATACATATTATTAACTATAGTCACCATGCTGTACATTAGGAAATGAGAAGATATTGGCCAAACACTACAAACATTGTGGATCTTGATACCTAGTAGTGTAAACCCTCAAGCTCTTTTTCCTTTTTTCTTTGTTTGCCATACAAATTATAGTTATTTCCATTTCTATATGACTTTTAGAACCAAATTACCAATTTCTGCAAAAACACACCTGACGTTTGGTTGGTATTTCATTGAATAACTTGAGGAGAATTGACATCTCTATATTGCTGCTTTTTTAACACATTGACTGCCACACTAGAAAAAAAAATATCCTTGGAGCCACAGTGTTTTATCATAAAAATAGAATGAAAACTTCAAAAACAAAACAATTTTTTCTAACTTAATGAAAAATTTGTAATTTTTTAATTGTTTTCTGTGTATGAACTATATGTAACTTGCAAAATAGTTCACGTGGCCCCCAAGGTGAAGAGACGTGTGAGTTACATATGCTTCCCAAGACCCCAGGCTCAAAACTAGCATGAGTTAAATACAACTCACATGGCAGTTAACATGTTAAATACATAAACTTGATAATTACCCTTCTGTTTATTTAAATATAACTAATTTTCTTCTCAGTAATATTTTATAGTTTCCTGTATAAAAAAATGTGTGCATTTTCCATTAGATTTATTCCCAGAATTTTTGTCTTGTTTGTTTCTATTATACTTGCTTAATACTGCTCAGTGAAACCATGCTCTAATAAATATCCCCCAATAAATGTCATGGAATATGAACAGACTAGAAATTCCACCCAAGTGGGAAAACTTTAGATCTATATTCATTTGCTTTTTTTTTTCTGTTAATAAACATTATCAATTAATAACCTAGCCTGTGGCCCATTGTGTATGTGGTGACAGCATACATAAGGCAAAAAATTAAGGGAATATTGGAGAATCCCAATGCTTTACTTAGATATTTCTCCCAAAGTCAAATGCGTATTCCTCAAATCAGAAATGCATGCAGATCAGCCTAATGAATGTTTTTTTTTCATATGCACAAAGAGGTGTATGAAATAGGTCAAGACAAGCATAAAACTAAAGGCATGTTATAAACTAGGCCAATACTTTGTCCCCTAGTCTATCTCCCAATTGAATTGTGTCTAGCTAATCTTATACTCCAATGCATAATAAAGATGATTTCTTGAACTTGATATTGCAATATTACACAAATAGTACACTGCCAGTGTTATAAAAGGTCATATATTGGAAAACTATGAACTCAGTTCTATTATTGATTTCTTGTTATTACATTTAAGCCTCACCTGTGAAATTTCTTCCTTTTTTAGCCACAAAGAAATTAAAATTAAAAAAAATAACATCTATTGGATGTTGGACGGGGGGGAGGGGGAGGAGGGAGGAGGGGATGGGTATATGCATACACAAAGAGTGCAATGCGCACCGCCAGAAGGATGGACATATTTGAAACTCGGACTTAGGGGGGAGGGGGGGCAAGGCCAACATACATAACCTAAACATCTGTATCCCCATAATATGCTGAAATAAATAAAATATATATATATATATATATATATTCCTTAACAGCTCATCTAAGGAAAGATATTTAAGATGGCTATGTAAGAATCACCTAAGGTGATTCTAAAAATACATATTTCTACTCATATTCTCTTCCCCCAATCTGATTTAGCAGGTCTGAGTAGATACAATATTAGTTGAAAATGCTCAGGTGAATTTTCTATGCAACTTGATTGGGAAATCACTATGCATTGTTTCAGTTATAGAATGTCATTATTATTATTGCTATAGAGCATGGAGAAATGCAGTACAGGAAATTAAATCCATTACAATTACTCATTGTCAGTTGGCATTACTATTTTATGTGGTTATAATCAGGCTTCCCACTTTAGCAACTACAGCATGAACTCTTTGTCAATCAAACAAGTTTTCCTCTATTAACATGTCTTAAATGTGTATTTATCTGTCTAACCCAAGTCTTTTACATATCCCACCTTTTCAAAAGGCCATTCAATAAGATTCAACAGGACCAGTCAACAACCCTTTTAAGTTAGCTTAAGTAAAACTGTATCTCTACTGTGCTGTTGCCAGACTCCATGTGAAAGACTAGTAAGTAAAGAAAAAAGCTTAAGAAAAACATTTCAATTTTTTTTTCTACACGATACAATCAGTTTGGAAAGTTTATTCAGAGTCCACAACTGAAAGGTTGACCTCATTTTGGGGAATTATTCTTTCCTCAAATTTAATCCTACTATTGATCCCTTTAACAAAGGAAAGAATGAAGAAGATGAGATAGAATGGTATTGTGAATCCAAAATCATATCCTCCTCTCATTGAAGGAAATATCTGAAACATCTGTTTCTTCATGAAATTTGAAATTATGTAACAGTATTTAATTTCTTGGCTCTTCTTTGATCTTTACTAAACATCTAATGTATTTACCTACTTCAATTTCTACTTTTCCTTTAATCCTTGCATTTCTGGTGCAAAAAGTCCCAAAACAGGTGTGTGTCCTACACAGGACAACTCCTCTCTTCCTTGAGCAGGATGCTCCATAATTAATGTAGGAAACATTAAGCAAAGTCTTGGGTTTCCTACATTCCCAATATTTTCAAACTGATTTTTAACATGGGTCTCTTTACTGTACCAGACATTATTTCTAATACCTTCCTATTTGTTCTTTATCCCATTGATTTATTTTTCTGACATACACCTCAAGATTTGTGTAGTCCTCTTAGTGGGAGCTGGGAGTTCTTTGTGTTTCAGTTCTATATAAAGTATCCATTGTCCAAGACATCCTGATCAATTTTATCTCCTTAAAAGTTTCTTCAAAGTTGCCTTCTTTCAACAGTTCAAATTCTGACCCTGGCCTATATTAAATCTTTTGTGCTTCTGTCTCATTCCCCTTTAATGCTTTTCATATTGTGTGTCATTTCCTGGACTAATCCCCTCAGAGCGTGTTTCATTTATACTTCCTTATCTGAATTTGACAGGTGAACAGTACTTTGACTAAAAAATGGCTTCTGGTAGCTAATAAAATAGTCATGAGTCCACAGTCTTAATTTAAAAAAGGCAATTACTAGACTATGGAACACTTAATTTGTGCAACAAATCCTTATTTCTCAATCATCATCGTATAGGAGATGGCACATGAAAGAAAGTAAATATTAATTTAGGGAATAGGTGAACAAATGATCTAATGGCCTTCAGCTCTAGTACAGACACACTTTCATATTCCCTGCATCCTCATCCTCTTGCCTTATTGCTTAGCCTTTCCATTAGATGAAGTTTAAAAATCCTTCTAATCCAGTCTTAAGTAGTCAAACTCTGGTGTCAAATAAATGTTTCAGTTACTATCCCTGACACCCATTTGTTGTGTGATTTTGTCAAGTTACCACCTCTTCAGCTTTAGTTTCCTTATTTATAAAATCAGCCCAGTAATAGTACCTATGTACAAAAATATGAGACAACATATGTAAAAATATTTGTCATGATAACTGCATATAGTTAATACTAAACATATTAGGTGTTTTTATTATATAGTCAGTGAGGTTTGGAATTTGTTAAACATTTTTTACTTTACACATAACATATATATACTTAATGTTCATTTTATATTTTTAATGTTCATTAAATAACCTGATTTGAAATTGAGTATTGGTTATTTATTATAGTAAATGTAAAAAACATAAACTCATTATGCCACTAAAACATATGCCATCTTATTGATATATGACAGTTGATAATATTTTTATTTTGATTATCATTTAAAATAAAATTATGTTATACATATTGTTCTGCAATTCAATAAATTTATGGCATACATATGTTCCAACATATATGAAAATATATCTTAGTTTTTAAAAAATTACTCCTTAGTGTTGGATTACATTAATATTCCATAATTTATTTATTGTTCATAACAATATTCATTTATATTTTTCCCTTTTAACATACAAATAATACTACAATAACAATTTTATATGTTCCTCTCAGATTAATTAAAGAAGAATTTCTGTACCAAAAGACATTTGGATTACTAATTTCAATATTCACTGATAAATTGCCCTGCAAAGAATAGCAATTTACTCACCCAGAATGTATAACATTGTTTTCCTAAACTTTTCACAACAGTAGATAATAAATATCATTCAGTTTTTTACTGTTGTGATGCTAAGTTATGCAGCAATAATTTGATTTGATATTATTTTTCAACATATGGAACATACTTCAGTTCTCAGTTTGATTAATACATGTTCTCTTCTTTTTGTCTGAAATATCCTTCCCTCAATACCTGCCTTTAAGAGGCAACTTACAGTTAAACTCTCTCCTATGGAGCCTTTTCTGAACTGTCAATAGTATTGACTAATTTCTCTTTTGTGCCTCTATACTACCTTGCAAAACCCTTTGAAATAGTTTTCAACATTTCATCTGACTGCTTTTCTATGCAGGCATAGCACATTTTAATGCATTTCACTTTGCATTTTGCAGATAATGTGTTTTTTTACAAATTGAGATTTGTGACAACCCTGTGTTGAGTAAGTCCATCAGTGCCGTTCTTCCAACAGCATGCACTGCTCACTTCGTGTCTCTATGTCAGCATTTTGTAGCAATAACATTTTTTAATTAAGGTATTTAGACATAATTTAGATATTGTTATTTTAGACATAATGCTATTGCACGCTTGATAGACTACGATATAACTTTTTTATCATATAACTTTTTTATCATATAACTTTTGTATGCACTGAGAAAACAAAAACTTTTTGTAACTCTATTATGATATTAGCTTCATTGGGTGGTCTGGATACAAGCCCACAGTTTCTCTGAGGTATGCTGTATATTTTCCTTTCTTATTTCTTTTTGTAAAACTGACAGATAATATTATATGTTGTTATTGTGTACATCATCGTGTTTTGATGTTTACATACATTGTGGAATTGTTAACTGTAGGTAATTAACAAATGCACTACCTCACACAGTTGATTTCATGGGAAGTGGAGGGTATAAAGGTAGTTATCAGAGGCTAGGTAGTGCGTTAGGAGGTAGGGGGAATGGAGAGAGGTGGTGCTTTTCTGTATTTCATGTGATGCAAGAACTGAAACTGGGACTAGTTAGGGTTTGTGTTCTTTACGTGGCTGGGACAATGAATATTTGCTGAATGATTTATAAGGAAATTCTTATACGTACTACCCCTAGGGAAGAGACTGCCTCTTTTGGACAAGCTCAATACTTGGTTAAAATAAGTCCAAGCTTAGCTGTGGAGAAATATCCAAAAGGTAAGAGAATATGTTCTCCTTCTTAATTGGTATGAAATATTATTTGAGTTCTGTAAGGTATGGAAGGGAAAATAGGCCCTGATCTTTGAACAAACTGCAATTACATGGTGTTATCAATTGCACAAGTTTGAATTTGATGCTTATACATTATTTAAAGCAGGGGATACTACACATAAGGATATATATTTCACAACTAAAATTATAGTTTAAGAAAATTATTTTCAAAAATCCATCTTTCTGTCCTATCTCACATGACTTTGAGAGAAAGAACTATGTCTTTTTGTAATTTATTTAGAACTTAGTACTGTGCCTGATAGTAAGTGGTTACTGGACTCATGATTTTTGCCTGAATGATATTGTCACAGAAAATAATTCACTGGCAGAGGCAGGTGCACTGATTATGTAAGAAGCAAATTGGGTATAGAAATCTAGCTTTCCTACATAATAGTTATATGAAATTAGAAAACCCAGAATGTTTTTTTCTTATACTGTGTTCAGTTTCTGAGATGTCAAGAGATTGTAACAGATTTTCATGATGTTATTGTCATGATAAAGTAAGCCTAATTTTCTTTGTATACAGAAACACCTAACCATATTAGGCAATTCAATAAGGCCTATTGGATAGGTCAAAACAAATACTTCCTGTTTGTCATCAATAGGCTATTTGAATAAATATGATCAATTGTGAAATATGTAAATTGAAATATGAATATTTCTGCATAAAATATTTGTTACACATTTCATGTTTCTTCACAAATATAAACTAATAAAGATCTTGCAAAGTTAACTTTTTTTGAAATGGTAAAGCATTTATTTCTTCTTGTAGACCATTTAAGTATGTGGTTTCTTCTCATTTCTTTGGTTCTTCATCATGACTAATTTTTTAAAATTATCATCAAAGTCTCATTATCTGATAAGAGCAACTTGAAGTTGTATAATTCTGCTTCAATATTTCTTTAATGATCTCTCACACCTACTCAGAGCAAATGTTTTGGAATATATATCACATGTCTTCAATCTCACAAACTGAGGTCTCACACTTATTAACGATAAGGTATTTAATGAGTTATTCATTTTCTGAATCTGTATTTTTCACCTAGAAAATGAAGAAAGTTATATCACTTAATGTGTTAGTTATGATATTAACTGTCATCTAGTAGGTCTTAAATATTATCTGTATTCTATATAAGTAGCAAAAACAAATTTTATTTTCTATATATTGTTGCTTACATCAATAATTCAATTGATGTGGCAATTCCCATTCCTGTTTGACCAGTACTGTCTCATTTTTAACACTATAAGTTCCAGATATCACAGAAATTTCTATAGCACAGTACACTAAATAAATGTCAATAGACATTAGTTATTTTTCTTTTCTTTAAGTCTGAATCTTTGATTTTATATACAAATAAAGCAATTTCCTGACTGAATTTCATCTCTTATCAGGCTCTTATAAGTGGTCCCTCATTCTTTTACCAAAATTATTTATTTTAGCTAAAACTTGAGCATATTCTTTTTGTTCATAGTGCTCTTCCTAATCCTTTGTATCCATCTTTCAAGAGTCAGACTTATGATTGGAAGAGGAAAAAACATTGTGAATCAATTTTTCATATTTGAGAGAACTTAAGATTTTGAAAGTGCTAATTTTTAAACTAAAAGAAGTTAATTCACAAATGATAATATTTTTAATTGATTCTGAACCACTTTGCCTGGGGTAGGCTCTGGGAAAAAGTATTTTCAGAAATGCTCAATTGATTTTTATGATTATGCAAATTTGGAAAACTATGCCCAGGAAGATGATCATATTTTTATTTTTTTAAAAAACAACTGTATTATTTCTTTGTGACAAAAAATGCCTCAAGAAAAATGTTGCCATTGTTTAGAATGCTATATAGTAATAAGAAACAATGAAATTTTTCATTAGTACCAACATGGATGAGCTTGGACATTATGTTGAGAGAAATAAGCCAGGAACACAAAGATAAGTGTGGCATGTTGTCATTCACATGTAGAAGCTAAAATAGTTGATCTTATAGAAATATAGAGTAAAGTAGTAGGTACTAGAAGATAGGAAGGGGAGGAAGACAGAGTGATTGCTGGAGGTTGGTTAATGAACACAGAAGTACAGCTAAATAGGAGGAATAAACTCCAGTGTTCTGCAGCACTACATGGTGACTATAATAAACAATTCATTGAATGTTTTCAAATAGCTAGAAGAGGAGATTTTCAATTTTCTCAACACAAAGAAATGATGAATGTTTGAGGCGATGGATATGCTAATTACCCTGATTTGATTATTACACATTATATGCAGGTATTGAAATATCACCCCATAACCCATAAACATGTATAATTATTATGTCAATTACAAATAATGTTAAAAAAGAAAGAAAAATGTTGACACCGTGATATGTTAAGTGTGTTTATCTAGTACTATAAATGCTTCTAAAAAAACATAAGAAAATGTATACATTCTTATATTGGTCACCATATCCTTTTTAAAACACAATAGAACATATTTGCATTTATAAAATCACAATACTTACATACGAGTATACATATATTTCTTCTGCTATTTTTATTTGTTTCATATCAATGTCGAAGAAAAATCATAAATTTGTACATGAGTTTTTGCCTCATGTATTGAACACTAATAAATGATTTAAGATTTTATAAAATACAGTTTGCTTAAAGAAACAAACACTGAAAATACATTCTCTTATCATTTCATTATTTCTACTGATATAACTGAAAAACCACATATATTCTTTTTCATATTTGTTCTTTGCATTTTGAAGATTATAGGGTGAATATCAGACATCGTTTTGGAAGGACTGTAATGTTTCCTGGACTCTGGGACATACAGTGTTAAAACAAAGACAGTACAGACCAAAATAAATAAGATAAATAAATCAAACTGATAAATAAAATAATAAACTTATTTAAAAATGAAACTGATAGATCTTATGAAGTGTGATATCAGGCAAAATGCTTTAGGCAAACATTGATACTTGTAACTTCAAACTTTAAAGCTTTATTAATCACAAAGTTTTATTCATTAAAAATTGTATTCTTATTATTAATTTTACAAAATAAACACCTGACAAAGAATCTATCATTAATCTTCCTAGTTTACAATATATAAAAATATTTTTCTTAAGATGTGCAACAATCGACCAGCTAATAAGAAAAAAGTCAACCTGGCAATAATGACATAGTGGAATTTGATAAAAGAGAATTTCCTATGTGTCATTGCTATGACACCAGTGTATGCACCTTGTAAGTGACAGTGATATGAAAATAAAAACGATTTAGATTTATAAGATCATGAAATTCATGCTTTATAAATTTATTTTAAGAGTGTAAATCTCAATAAACTCAACAGATTACTCCAGGTATATATTCCATAATGCACACCTCTGCAATGGGAAAATGGAAAATGTACGGTATTGTGAAGTGATAAGCGTACTTTGTGTTGCAAGAACTGATTGAATTATGGTGTCAAGACAAAGTCAGACGTAAACTACCAAAATATTTCCTAGAGTTTGCTAAATTTTTCCACTCTTCCAACACAAAAATGTCGAGCACATACTAAGTGCTCCAAACAAACATCCTCACTATATGAGTGTGC
Organism: Avahi laniger; assembly: GCA_963575035.1. Taxonomy (NCBI): domain Eukaryota; kingdom Metazoa; phylum Chordata; class Mammalia; order Primates; family Indriidae; genus Avahi; species Avahi laniger. Next base: position 42,136 of record CAUYSK010004116.1, on the reverse strand, counting down.
TAGGGCTAACAAAACAAAATACCACAGAGTGGGTGGCTTAAAGAAAATAAATTTATTTCTTACAGTTCTGGAAGCTAGAAGTCCAGTTCAGTCTGCTGGCAGGCTTGGTTTCTTGAGATCTCTTCACTTGGCTTGAGGATGGTCACTTTCTCATTGTGTCTTTATGTGGTTATCTTTCTGCACATGTACATGTTTAGCTTTTCTGTGTGTCCAAACTTACTCTTCTCTTAAGGATAACAGTCAGATTGGATTAAGCCCACTTGCAGGCCTCATTTTGAATTAATTAACTCTTTGAAGATCTTATCCCCAAATACGGTTATATTGGAGATACTAGTGGTAATGACTTCAACATATGAATTGGAGAGGGAGTACACAATTCAGCCCATAACTCTCACTCTCTTTGTTTTTAAAATAATACTATATGAGAAGAGGAAAAGAAAATATACTTGAACAAGTCACAGTAGTAATATGTGAAAGTAAAAACTAAATTAAAGGCTGTATAACTGCAATAACTTGGTAGAAAAAATATTTGCACAAAATAAAAATGATTTGAACAGTTGAAATAAACATGACACTCACTTTCCATGAGTACTGCTGAGAATACTTAAATATTATAAAACGTTTTTTTATGTCAATTTGAGTAGTGAACAGTATCTTAGTGTTCACCATAGTATAAATAATCTAGATGTTCTAATGTCCATTGATGTTAATTACTAAGGCAGTTAGTCTAATTTTACCAAATTTAATTGGTTTGATCTCTACCAAAAGTTTTTTTAATAAATCACGTCATGTATCTCAGAATTTGTACCCAGAGCTCAATTATAGTAAAACGGTTTCTGTCTGCAGATATTCTGGGGACATCCCTTGAATTCAATTGTTCATTTTAGCAGGATTCCTCTGTCTACAGATTAAGCATAACGTTTTGCACCAGAATTCACCTTTTAAAGTCCTTTATTATATAATGTTACAGTATAACTAAGTGACACATTTTCTTGAGTCAAAAATATATCTAATTAGTGATTGTATGTTAATATTGAAAAGTTTTACTATGAAAATTGTATGCAAGTCAGTCCTTCACTGTGTCATGTAAAAAATTCTCTAGAAAGTGCACTGTTGACACAGAAGGCAAAGTCCTGAAAATAGAAAACCATATTTTCTTCAGAATGCTAATTCTCCAGATAGCATTTGTATCTATGAGTATGACTGATGGTGGTAATGAAAAAATGTGACTGCATTTATGCCACAATTTTTTTTTCGAATACTTTGGTTTTAGGTAAATGGAGATTGTCAAAAGAACAATGCAGCATATGTTGAGCTTCAAATGTAAAAAGGCTCAATAGGTCTTCCTGGTTTTATTTCAAGGAAGAAGGAAGGGCTGCCGCTGTGGCTCACGCCTGTAACCCTAGCATTCTGGGAGGCTGAGGTGGGGGATGGTTTGAGCTCAGGAGTTCGAGACCAGCTCTGAGCAAGAGCGAGACCCCGTCTCTACTATAAATAGAAAGAAATTGGCCAAACAACTAAAAATAGGAAAACAAAAAATAGCTGGGCACAGTGGTGTGTGCCTGTAGTCCCAGGTACTCGGGAGGCTGAGGCAGGAGGATCGCTTGAGCCGAGGAGTCTGAGGTTGCTGTGAGCTAGACTGACGCCATGGCACTCACTCTAGCCCAGGCAACAAAAGTGAGACTCTGTTTCAAAAAAAAAAAAAAAAAAAAAGATAGAAGGAAGGTCTCATGACATATGAAGTGCTGAAAACAAGCAAACTGATATCAGGTGACATCAATATAAAACACACACAGTTCTTTTTATCTGTTTTGTTTCAAACATTAAAGCTATATTCAATTGATGGTTATTTGATTTTAAGAGGAAAAATTGCATGCCTGTATCCCACTTTCTTCATGGTCCCAGACTACACTAACAAAAGGGAGAAAATAAGAAGACTTTAAGTGAAGCAGTATTTTATATCTGCAAACCATTTGAGATAATTTCAACCTATACTAATGTAGAAAAATCTAAAAAGACAAGATAAAGTCACAAAGGTTTAACTACAGTAATTTCAGACATTAGCTGCTATTGAAATGAGAAAATAATACAAAATCAAGAAAGAAAGTTTCGAAAGCCATGGCCAGTTCATTCATTGATTTCCTTCTTTACTGAATCCAGAGTGCGTAAGTCTCAGCTGGTTTCCTTCTCATGCTTTGTTCCTTGGCAATATTGGCTAAAAATCTTGTGTTTAGAAAATGTCCCTGACTTAATACTGTTTACCAATACATCTCTGACAAAATAATCTCAGCAGAGCCTGTACACAATAGTTTTAAAAAACTCAAGATCATTTGTTTATCTTGTTTCAGCCTCCAATCCCCATCCCCCACCCGACTACTACTACATGGGAAATCATTTTTTCAGTTTTTCTTTGTAGTTTTAAATTGATTTGAAAGTATGATCACAACCTGAAGTCAAGTAGAATGATAGAAATCAATTTATTATTTAATACACAATAACAGAAGGCATGATGGTAAGAAAAAGAAAAAAGCATTCTTAAAAATAAAGGTATCTTGTTCTGTTGAGTTGTGTATTTATGTGGTAAGTGTCAATTATATGGTTTATTGTGTAGATGTCTGCATATGAAGTTAGAGATTTAAAAAATTTATGGGGATAATGTGAATTTAAATGGTTTTTCCTCATGCACCAAAATAGTTCAGCAACCTTGTGTGTGTGTTTCTGCCTGTGTGCGTGTGTGCTCGTGTATTTGCTTATTTGTTTAAATTCTATTGATGGAGAATTCTCAGTTTGAGGGTGCTTAGTTTTGCACATGATATGCATTTCCACAAATAAGAAATTCGGATGTTATGAATTTTTAGTTAAAAATCATTTTCCATATGATAAAAGCGTGATGTTACACAATCATGCATATTTAAAAGATACATTCAAATTGCAGGATATGTAACAGGGTCCATAAAAATCATTGATGTGATTGCAGATTCCACGTTGCAGCTAGTCTTTAAGAAACTAAAGTTTTTACATTCTAATATAGCATCAAAGAGGAATGCACACACTTAAGAAAAGGCTATTAAATATTCATCTTTGTTCCAACTACATTATCAATGGGAGGCATGGTTTTCTTCATATATTTAAACCAAAGAGCATATTGCAGCAGATTTAGTATGAAGCAGATATAAAAATCAGGCTATCTAATATAGAACAAGCCATTAAAGAATTGCAAGAATATAAAACAATACCTAGTCTTTTCATTTTTTTCAGAAAATATGGTTATTTTTCATAAAAATATTTTGTTAACAAGTAATGAGTTTATTATTGCTATTTTTAAGTGAAAACATAATAAATATTTTATAATTTTCTTTTTTGACATTGAATATGGTTAATTAAACTTATAACTGTAAACATATGCTAAATTATTCATAATTTTAAGGCTGTAAAGCTGAGGTCCCCATCCCAGGGTGGCAGACTGGTATAGGTCAGCTGGCCTGATAGGCCACTCTCCATTGCTCACATCACCGCCTGAACTCCCCCTCCTGTCAGATCAGCAGCGGCATTAGTTGCAGTAAAATAAGCTCAGGGCTCCTACTGATTCTTCATTATGGTCAGCTGTATAATTATTTCACTATATATTACAATGTAATAATAATAGAAATAAAGTGCACAATAAATGCAATGCACTTGAATCATCCTGAAACCATTTCTCTCTCCCCACCAGGCTTCGTGGAAAAATTGTCTTCCATGAAACTGGTCCCTGGTGCCAAAAAGGTCTGGGACTGCTGCAAAGGGGTTTTATGACCAAAAACTTTGAGAACTATGGCCCTAGACACTTCAACTCTGGGGACTACGTGAGGAAGATATATTAGGAAAGTGTAGAGTCAAAAAATAATGTGCCCAAAGAGGACAAAGTGAGTGCAAATAAGGGAAATTCAAGTTTGGCACATGTTCGGAAAGATCTGGACTGCGTATTTTTGCCATTTCTAGCATTAGCATAATTGGAATTAAAATAAAACCAAATTCTAAGTTTGGGAACACATATTGGCTCATCAGTTCTAGGTTGCTTCCACTAGAGGAAAAATACACCTACTGTAAGTCAGCAGACCATATTCTCCAGATTGCATGCAGGAATTGGCTGGGGATGATACATATTTCAGAAATTTCCCTTTCAGATTACTGATCTCTGAATCTGATTTGCATAAGGAAGGTTGTGCTTTCCCTGAGATTTAGGGATATATCATAGAAATGGAAGCTATTTTACAGGACAAATTTATTGAATGGTTATGTGAGATAGCATTACACTAGTAAATATTTAAGAAAGCATAACTTTTGAGCAATGTCTCCTTGTTAATTCATTCTTTTATCAAGACTGGAATAAATTGGTCTAGTAATGAAACATATAAATCAGGAGGGAAGTGCCGGAGACGTGCAGCCTAGCTGCCACATGCAGCCACCAGACATGTGAGTGAGGCTATTTTAGACCATCCAGCCTCAGTTAAGCCATCTGAAAAAGGCACCCTGAGGACTAGTCAAAGAAGAACTGAGTTGAGAACAGTCCAAATTATTCACCTACTGAATTTTAAGCAAACAAAATACAAAATATCGTTGGTTTGAAACTCTAAATTTGGACATTTTTTTTTAAGGTGACATGATACATGGTCTTAGTGGCTGTTTTTATTTTCCCATTGACAGTCTTTTCTATTAAGATCCTACTATCTTTCTTCAAGTTCTTCCACTTTATGACACTGAAAAAAAAAATTTCTCTATCTGTTCTTACAAACCAATGGATCTCAAAGGGAGTGTATTTTGTTCAAAAGGAGATGTTTAGCAATGTTTGGAGACATTTCTGATTATCACAACTGGGGAGATGCTTACTAGCATTTAGGAATTTGCTAATTAACTCCTAATGCACAGGGCAGCAGTCCCCACAGCAAAGAATTATCCAGCCCCATGAGTCAAATTGCAAAAGTTAAGAACCTCTGCTACAAATAGATCTAGTAACACATGTATTTATCTTCATGTCTTCTTAAATATTTTGTGTATGTTATGAATATCTCATGTTTGATTCAAGATCCTTTGGCCCTAGAAGTTTGGATCCTAAAACAGGTCTGTTTTAAATTTTTCAACTGGAAAATAAGGACCACATCCATATTCAGAAACGTTGAAAGGTTAATGCAATATAATTAGCATGAATGAATCTATTGTTGTTTCTATGAATGTGAATAAATCTTGAGACAAAGGGAGAATATCATTAGGTTATGACTCTGCTAAACAGAAAACATGAAAATAATATAACATTTATTTCTTAAAATCAAGAAATAAATAAAGAAAGAAAAAGTTGCATAAGACTCAGTTTGATCCTGTGGATTGCATTAATGATCCTTTAAAAGAAGAAAGCAATGCATTTATATGCTTCAAATGATATTATGAAAGAAACACAATTCAAATAGTTGCAAAGGCTTTCAGCTACAAGCTTAGTGAAGATAGCCTTCTGGGATTAGAATTGTTAATATGTAACAGTATATTTTAAACCCAAGAGATAGCAAACCACTTTTTTTGTGTATGGACAAAAGTATGGATCCACTTTTAGAGTAATAATTGTCAATGCAAAAATTGTACCAAACAAAATTAAAAGATAAGGAAGACTATCCAAGACTATTTTAATAACACAGAGAGATTAGAATATGGTTTGAATTCAACTCTGCTGAAGCAAAGTCCAGGGGAGTTTTTAGAGCTGAGGTGGGCAGCTCTTAGGCCATCTATGTTTGCTAATTGGTATTATCCAAAGTTTTTGTCATATCTTTTTGACAGGAGGTAGTTTTACAACTTAGAGCAAAGTGGCTGCCTAAGTTAGCTTCCTACCCTTCCAGGGTGACTGGGAGTTAGGGTGTGCTCTCTGTTTCCACGTCACACTTTCTGTCTGTGATTCCTTCTCTGTGAAAACTTTCAGGATTTGCTTCTAGTATCAGGTATTATAAAATTTATGACAAGGGATCCATGTCAAAGTCTTTGTTCATTGATCATATATTTACTCTTTGGGCCATTTCACTCCGGAGACCTAGGGCTTATTTTTTCTTGGACATTTCATTGTTCCCTTGATAATTTCCTCTTCTTTTTCAATATGTTCTCTGTTTCTGAAATCTTAGTAATCATATGTTAGTCTTTTGAATTGTCTTTTGATTCTTATATATTTAATCATATATTTTTCCTTTTTTGCATTTTGGCTTTCTACTTTCAAATTTCTATCCTTGATCTTTCTTCAGTTTTATAATATTTTTAAAAATAGCAAATTTTACTAATTTACAAAAGCTCTGTCAGCTCTCTCTTGTTTTCTCCTTCCTTGATTTTTAGAACACTAACCTTTGCTTTAGCAAATACTTCTATCTGAACAACTCTTTAATGTCTTTCTGACTTTTTTTTTTGTTTTTATTTTTCTTTTCCTCGAATTACTTCATTATTCTGAACTGCTTTTTTTTTTTAATATTGATATCTTTGTCCTCTTCTAAGTTTTCTTCATATAGTGGAATAATGCTTGATTACATATTTATTTTTTTATTAGTTATAATAACTGAGTGGTGATCATGTGCAAGAAAATCTTTCATTTATCTTTAGAGATGACTTTCAAAGAACTTCCAAAATCCATTTTGTGAGTAGTTATCAAATTAATAAACTTGACCATAAAGCATAAAATTGGAATTTTTTGTACTTTGTTATAAGATATTTAAGTTAATGTTAAATGAGAAGACACCAGCAAATACAATGCTGCCATACCATACTTACACATCTGCAACAGATGTGTAGATTGGACAAATACGCATGTTTTTAAAATTTGATACAAATAATAATTCTTCTGATTACTGGGTCTTTAATTTGTTTTCCACATAGTGGTATTTCTTGAACACAATTGTATGCATTTAGCATTTATGATACCCAATGCTTGTTAAATGTGACATTCCATTTTAATACACATTTCTTGTATGATATATTAAAATAAATTATCCTCAATTAATGGATGTTTTTTGTTTAAATGATGAAACAGAAAGTAGGTTTGAAAATCAGTGATTATACCTTGAATTTGAAGTTGAAAATGTAGACTGTCCAAAACTATTTGTCACCTTTGATGGAATTATCCTCATTTAACATTTTTATTGGCATGCTAGTAATTTTAAATCCTTAGCAATTTTCCATAACTTTTATTTATTCCAGAGGGAAATGATTATATTTAATGTATGAAGCATATAGTACTGAGGCTATTATAAAAAACAGAATTATTCAAATTAGTAAGTATCCAGTGGCCCCAAATAGCTTTTATAAATGTATCAGGTCATTAATAATGAAGCATAAAAATCTATCCAATGACATAATTCCCCGGCAGAACCATACATCTGCTTTTATTGGCTATATGGTGTACAAACCTCTTAGTCACTAAGATAATTGTTTAATTGATGAGACTCATTTTAAACTAATAAAATAACTAATATACATTTGTTATGTGCCTGTATTTAATTTTGACTCTTTTATATTCTTATAATCTGTTTTTGTACTATACTTTGTAACTATTATATTTCTTCCCTTAAATGCCTTTTACTAATAGGATAATAGTGAGAAAATATCATGCATTTATGTAGAATTTTCCTCAATTATTTTATTTTATATATATGTGTGTATATATATAATGTATATATATTTATTTTACCACCATTTGATTTTTAAGTGACGCGTGCTAAACAAAAACCCAAAAGAATTTTTCTATAAAATAAAGTTTTCTCTTGTATTTCTAGAATAAGTTCAGTGGAATGTCCATTTTATGTAACTTCCATCTGATTTAACCAAGTTTAATAGAAATGAAAGGATTTCACAAGAGACAGAAGCAAAGACCGAACAGAACAGTGGACTGATGGATGATGAAAAAGTGAGTGAAAAAAGAGACAAAGAACATTCACTCCTCTAAGATCCATATCTCTTTTAATATATGTTCAGTGAAGTTTTAAAATGTCATATAATAAAGGCTTGTGTGTCTCCTATTTTGTCTAAAAGATGCATATGTGTGCATATGTGAATAAATTATTCTGCTGAATGATCCCATTTTATATTGAAAACTTCGGGAAGGAGGAGATAACTCTTTTGAGTTCTCAGGTCTTCGAAGTGAAAGAATCCTTATACTTCTGATGAAAAGAAAATCACACAACACCACGAAATCTCAGACCTAGTGCAGGATATGGTGCCTAGATGGTACAATCAAAATTCGGTAAGAATTTTCCATACATGGGATGAGCAACAAACCAGATATTTGGTGATGAAAATGACAGATTACATTAAAGTCTATCAGTGTTCAATCTTATATGGCACCTCTCTTAGAAATACCATACCCTCATTTCAGGCTAAGCTATTTGTGAGTTAAATGACTTTCTGGGCAGAACTTAAACAATTAACCTCTGTTTTTTTCTTTCTGTTTTGTTTTTTCTTATGTTTCCTTTCCCTTGAGCATGTAAACCTGGAGCTATATTTCTGTGGAACTTTTATTGTTCCTTAGGGACTATGATGATCAAAGTCTACTTGCCATCCAATAGTGTATGTATAACCCAAATGAGATATCGATATGTTAAGTCACTGAGATTTGGTGCTTTCCTTTCTATAGTGTAACTAGAATGTGAATCAAGTTATTTTTCATAAAAACTCTCATGAAGGTCTCAGTGCATTAGATCAATTCCTATGATGAGTGTATTAGACTGGTTCCCAGTGTGAACCTGTCATACCATTTACCCAAACACCTCTCACTGGGCCCCACTTCCAACATGGGGGATTACATTTCAACATGAGATTTGAGGGGACAAATACCCAAACTATATTAACTGCTCTTTGAAGACATTGCCTTTTTTACAAATTGAAGGCGAGAGGCAACCACCTTCAAGCAAACCTACTGGCACCATTTTTCCGACAGCATGTGTTCACTTGATGTGTCTGTGTCACATTTTGGTAATTTTTGCAATATTTTAAACCTTTTCATTATTATAATGTATTTAATGGTGATCTGTGACCAGTGATCTAGGATATTACCATATATTTGTTTGGGGGTACCACAAACTGCCCCCATATAAGACAGTGAACTTAATCGATAAATGTTTCATGCGTTCTGACTGCTCCACTGACCAGCCATTTTCCAGTCTCTCTTCTTCTCCTCAGGCCTCTCTATTCCCTGAGACACCTTAATATTAAAATTAGGACAATTAATAGCCCTATAATATCCTCTAAGTGTTCAAGTGAAAGGAAGAGGCACACATCTCTTACTTTAAATCAAAAGCTAGAAATGATTAAACTTATTGAGAGAGGCATGTTAAAAGCCGAGATTGGTTGAAAGCTAGTATTCTTGCACTAGTTAGCAAAGTTCTGAATATAAAGGAAAAGTTCTTAAAGGAAATTGAAGTTGCTACTCCAGTGAATACACACATAAGAAGGGAAAATATTCTTATTGCTGATATGGAGAAAGTTTTAGTAGTCTGAGTAGAAGATCACAACAGCCACAACAGTGCCTTGAGCCATAGCCTAATCCAGAGCAAGTCCTTAACTCTCTTCAATTCTATGAAGGCTGAAGGAAATGAGGAAGCTACAGGAAAAAAAAAAAAAAAAGTTTGAAGCTAGCAGAAGTTGTTTCATGAGGTTTAAGGAAAGAAGCCATCTCCATAACATAAAAAGGCAAGGCAAAGTGGCCAATGCTAATGTGGAAGCTTCAGAAGATATCCAGAAGATCTAGCTAAAATCATTGCTCAAGGTGGTTACACTAAACAACAGATTTTCAATATCAATGAAACCTGATATTGGAAAATATATGTCATCTAGGACTTTCAAAGCTAGAGAGGAGAAATCAATGTCTGGCTTCAAAACTTCAAAGGGTAAACTGACTCTCTTGTTAGAAGCTAAGGCAGCTGGTGACTTTAAGTTGAAGCCAAAGCCCATCTGCCATTATGAAAATCCTAGGGCCCTTCCAAATTATGTTAAATATATTCTGTCTGTGCTCTGTAAATGGAACAACAAAGCCTGGATGATAGCATTTCTGTTTACAGTATGCTTTACTGAATTTTTTTTTTTTCTATTTCAGCATATTATGGGGGTACAGATGTTTAGGTTATGTATGTTGCCCTTGCCCCCCTCCCACCCAAGTCCGAGTTTCAAATATGTCCATTCTTCGGGTGATGCGCATTGCACTCTTTGTGTATGCATATACCAGTCCCGTCCTCCCTCCTCCACCCTCCCCCCTGCTCAACATCCAATAGATGTTATTCTTATATATGCGCTTATGTGTTGATCCGTTAATACCAATATGATGGTGAGTACATGTGGTGCTTGTCTTTCCATTCTTGGGATACTTCACTTAGTAGAATGTGTTCCAGCTCTATCCAGGAGTATACAAGAGGTGCTATATCACCATTGTTTCTTAAAGCTGAATAGTACTTCATGGTATGCATATACCACATTTTATTAATTCACTCACATATTGATGGACACTTGGGTTGTTTCCACATCTTTGCAATTGTGAATTGTGAAGCTATAAACATTCAGGTGCAGGTGTCTTTCTTATACAGTATCATTTGTTCTTTTGGGTAGATGCCCAGTAATGGGATTGCTGGATCGAATGGTACTTCTACTTGTATCTCTTTAAGGTATCTCCGTATTGCTTTCCACAGAGGTTGCACTAGTTTGCAGTCCCACCAACAGTGCATGAGTGCTCCTGTCTCTCCGCATCCATGCCAACATTTATTATTTTGGGACTTTTTGATAAATGCCAGTCTCACTGGAGATAAATGATATCTCATTGTGGTTTTAATTTGCATTTCTCTGATGATTAGAGATGTTGAGCATTTTTTCATATGTTTTTTGGCCATTATTTTGTCTTCTTTTGAAAAGTTTCTTTTCATGTCCTTTGACCACTTTATGATAGGGTTGTTTGATTTTTTCTTGTTGATATTCCTGTTTACTGAATATTTTAAGCCCACTCTTGAGACCTACTACTTGAAATAACATTTATTTCAAAATATCACTGCTCATTGACAATGCCTGGTTACCCAAGAGCTCTAATGGATATGTGCAAATAGATTAAAATTGTTTTCATAACCTACTAATACAACTTCCATTCTGCAGTTCATGGATCAAGGAGTGATTTTGACTTTCAAGTCTTGTTTAAGAAATACATTTCTCAAGATTACAGTTATCATAGATAGTGATTCCCCTAATCAATCTGGGCAAAGTAAATTGAAAACCTGGAAGAGATTCATTATTCTAGATGTCATTGAGAACAAAACATATTAACATCAACAGGAGTTTGAAAAAAGTTGATTCTAAACTTAATGGCTTTTTTTGAGAGGTTTAAGTCTGCGATGTGATAGAAATAAGAAGATAAGTAGAATTAGAAGTGGAGCCTGAAAGTGCAAGTACAATTGGTACCATCTCATGATAAAACTTGAATGGGTAAGGAATGATTTTTATAGCTGAGTGAAGAAAATAGTTTATTGAGATGGAATTTACTTCCTATGAAAACGCCATGAACATTGCTGAAATGACAACAAAGGATCTAGAATATTACATAAATATATTATAGTTTTTAAAGCACTAGCAGAGTTGGAAAGGATTGACACCAATTTTTAAAGAAGTTCTACTGTGAGTAAAATGCTGTCAAACAGCATTGCATGCTACAGAGAAATCTTTTTTGAAAGGAAGAATCAATCAATGTGCCCAATTTTATTGTTGTCTTATTTTAAGAAATTACCACAACCACCCAAATCTTCAGCAAACATGACCGTCATCAGTTAGCAGCCATCAACAAACATTAAGGCAAGATCCTCCAGAAGCAAAAAGATTGTGACTCACTGAAGGCTCAAATGATCCTTAGCATTTTTTTGGCAATAAAATATTTTAGTACACTTTATTTTGTTTTGATTGACACATAATTGTACATATTTATGGCGTACCATGTGATGTCTTGATGTATATATCCATTTTGTAATAATCAAAGAAGACTATTAATAATTACCACATCTATCATCTCAAACACTTGTCATTTCTTTGTAGTGAGAACACTCAAAATCCTTTCTTATAGCTATTTTGAAGTATACAATACATTATTGTTGACTATAGTCACTCTACTGTGTAATAGAGCACCAGAACTTATTCCTTCTAACTATACCTTTGTACCTGTTGACCAACTTTTTTCATCCTCTCTCCTCAGTAACAAAGTACTTTTTAATTAAGATATATACATTGTTTGTAAATACAATGCTTAACACTTAATAGAACTACAGTACAGTGCAAACATAACTTTTATATGTACTGAGAAAACAATAACTTGTAAGCCCTCACTTTATTGCAATATTCACTTTATTGTAGTGGTCTGGAACTGAACCCACTATATTCCTGAGATGTGCCTGTAAGTTTGTAAAAGTTTTAATATGACAGTTATTTGCTCTTCAAGTATCAGGAGATTTCTAGCATTTACTATTAATTGCTGAATTCTTTTAAAAATCTATCCAATTTTAGAAAAAGAAAGAATGAAAAAGTTAAAGTAAGTGATGGGATATGTGGGGATAAGATAAACAACTTATTAAGGTTTTGTATTAATAAATTAAGGAAACAGAGGATACATGATATTTTAATTATATAGGAAAAGTTTTATTTTAAGATTTTGATATACTTCATTATTTTATTAAGAGGATCCAATTAAGTATGGACAATTTTATATCTTCCTATATTGTCGTTGATGCAAAATGAGTATCAAAGAGATCAAAAATCTCAACTAAGTTTTGACCTTGAAATTTAGGGCTAAAAATCATTATGATTATTAAGCATTTTAAATATGATAGCAATAAGGGAAGTTGCTTGGTATATATTACCTGATCTGAGCTCATGTTAACATATATGTAACATAATATTACCCTTCCTTGAATTATAAGTAAAGATATAACATCAGCTATCTACCAAATATTTTCCATTATCTGGTCAAACCATACTGTAACATAGAAGATAACATCTATCTTCCATTCCAGATCTATTACATTCCTAAAATTGCTTTCTGAAAAGTCACTAACAATATCCCATGTCTTTTCTTCAGCATTGTATCAATAATGGTATTAGCAATATATAGCATTTTAAAAAAGTTTATTTCTAGGCATTGTAATAATTGTTAAGGAATCAAAAAATTAAAAGAAAAAATTTGAAACTAAAAGCTCATTGCTTTATTCTAAGAGATTTCCATTAAAGACATGATTAAAGATATGGTCAGTTTAAGGCAACATGGTTAATTAAGAAATGTTTTAATGGAAAAGTACAATGGTTCTTTACTTTTCTTTGCAGATTACAAAGTCCAGGTACCAAAGAAGTTTGTATTACCGCACAAATTTCCTACTCCATGTATGTCTTTCTAAGGACAGTGTTAACATGTATAGACTACTAGTTTTCCTTAATATCCAAATCAAGTAGCTTCATGCTATGTACATCTCATATCTCATCATTAATAAAATAATTTTTTTGACTGTGAGATATTCTTCATTATCTCTTGGAATGTTTACATTTTAATGGAAGCATTAAAAAATGAAGTTGGGGGTATGATTCAGGCATAGAATTGCAGGGTTTGTGGTTATTGGAGTCAGGAACATAATATACAGTTGTCCCTCTGTATCCATGGGGGAGTGATTCTAAAATGCCAAAATCCACAGATGCTTAAGAATTTTATGTGAAATGTCATTATAATTACATATAATCTATGCATATCTTCTTGTACGCTTTAAATCATCTCTGGATTACTTATAATACTTAATATAATGTAAATAGTTGTTATACTGCACTGTTTTTATGTGTATTATTTTATTGTTATTTTTTGCACATTTTTCTGAATATTTTTGATACATGTTTGGTTGAATCTGAAGATGTGGAACCCACAGATGCACATCATCTGACTGTACATAATTATGACTGCCCACCCTATTCGTATTTTAGGTGGGTTGTTCTAATTTGCCAGTATAACAGCATAAATCAAAAATGTAGATTTTTTTTATAGACATATATACTCAGAAAAAAACAAAACAAAACATGTCTGTGTTACCTGAAATATTCTTTGCCATTAATATCAATTTTCTATCTTGTCCTCTACGATTATGCAAGAAAAATCGCTCCATGTTTTTTACACGTCTTATTTATGACATCTTATATTTTTCTGTTTTGTACTGTATTTAGTGCATGCATGTTGTATACCCTGGCAGATTGAGATCTTATTAACATTTTTCACCTTTGAATCCTCAGTGTATATCTAAGATTTTGCATATGATTATGTCTCAATAACAATCTGTTGAGTAAAAAAAAAAGAAGGTTAAAATAGATTTCTGTTGAAAAAATTTCCAAGGTTGAGTTAAATATTTTGGAAAAGGAATAACATAATGAGTAGGTCTAGGCTTAATGTAGATTGTGTATTGTACCTTGAACCAATTTAACATATTTGCTAACTGTTTTTAAATATGGAAAAATAATAGCTTACTGAAGGCCAGGATAGAATCTTCCCATGTAAAACCAAATGCTGTTCCTTGGAAAGCTTAACAATCTCATGGATAATAGCCTTAAAGCCGAATACTTACTGTGCTATTTAGCATTTGTAAATGGGTCTGCTTACAGAAAGTCTTCCGGGGATTCATTTAAAATGGATGAAAAATGTGATTTTATCTTATTTTATATTCTCTTACTCATATGCTAAAAATTTATATACTTAAAATACGATGGGTAGCATTAACATCGACCTCCGTCACATAGAGGGCAGCAAATAAGTATTGCTTTGGTAACTTATTAAAAATAAAAAACTGTGCACAAACTAATATCTCTGAGTGTTGTTGGTTTTGTTTTGATGTTATTTACAATTTTTGAAATATGTCTGGGTATGGTCACAAGTTGCAAGATATTGCTGCTTTAACAGGGTTTGTTTCTGTTAATCATCGAGACTTATGAAATAAAAATCAAAAGAGTTGTTAAATAATACCTGCTGGTATTGACTGCTGGGAGTCTTTAATAATCTAAAATATTATTTTAAGTTCATCATTTTATTCAGGACCCAAGACTTGATGAGGATTCTGTGTACATGCACAAATGTCATCATTGGTATCAGATAAAATCAAAATCATTTTCAGAGGTGATAGATCTAAATTCCTGTTTAAAAACAAAATATTTAAGTCAGAAATTTGAAAGAAAAATATGTATCCTGTTTCAATTTCTGAAGAAAATGAGCCAAATTAAGCATTGCCATCCTCAGGGAAAAGGGATGAGAGAATCCTTAATTTAATTTTAACCTGGCATGTTCTCTACTCCTTTATAACCCTCAAGACTGTGGCCAATTTCAGGAATCTATTAGCTTTTGCTAAATCATCTCTCATAAACACTCATAGTGGGGCTTCTCAAAATATGGTCTATATATCACAGTTGGTTCTCAGCAGTTTCACAAGCAAACTTCAGGTAATTTGGCATTTTCAAAGTAGAACAAGATAAAATAATATCAGCATGTATTGCACAATTATGTTTTTAAAGAAATTCCACTCTATTTTTATTTACCATGTTCTGAATACAGTGTGCACCCTAAAGAAGTGCCTAACGCAGGTGATCTCGAACAACATTGAGAAAGACAAAAATGCTGTGGGTCACATTAATGAGACAACTTGGAAATTTTAACTATAGTGTTATAGAAGTGTCATTTATTCTTAATAATAACTATTTTCTTAAAGGGAATATATGCCAGAAAAAGACTTCATAACTAAAAAGTTTTATCAAATATTTATTAAGAAGATACTGTTATTATCATAAAGCATAATTACATATCACCTGCATGTTTTTATTTACATTTCTCAGAATAAAATGTACTCTAATACAAGAAAAGAAAAATGGCTTAACGGTAACTTGCAGATTTAAAAAATAGCGATAAAACAAAATATCATAGACAAAACTAAAACATAATGTTCATGTAAAACATTTGTAAATCTATGTTCAACGATACAAGTGCATTAGAAATAAGATAATTTGAAATGAGAATTAAACTAAAATAGAGAATAATATATGAAAACTAAATTATGATGACTAGACATACTAATAAGTATCGCATTGTTCTTATAACAATCCTTAATACGTTTTTTCAGAAAAGTCTCAACAATTTCCGTGATAAACAAATTTTGTTTTCTAGGACAAATTTAAAATAATTTTTTCCCATACAAACTTAAAACATAGAAGAGATTTTTGAGGCAATGTGGATTATTAGGGGAAAAGAGAGTCATTACGCAATAAAACTGTCAATTCAACAGAAATACATGAAAAATCTTAACTTTTTATGCACCTAGAATATTATTTCAAAAATGTATAAGAACATGATAATAATTATAAGAAATTGAAAACTGCATCTTTAGAGAAGGAAATTTTAACTTATTCTCCCAACTAATGATGCACTTAGCATAAAAAATTAGATAATGTGTACTCTTCTCAAGCATACATAAATCATGATAAAACTAAGCATGTAATAAACAGTAAAGTAAAAATTTTCACCAGACATTTCAGAATCATATAGAACTTTGCTAAACAACGGTAAATTTTATTTATTATCTCCAAAAGTTATGCTATTTCTGCCACATATTTTCCTTCTGTAGAAAATGTAAATCCCACAAAACAATCTTATAATTTCTGTATACATAACCAATTATCTTTTAAAGAAATTAAAGAAAAAAGTAGCATTTATATTTCCCCATGTATTTATCATTTCTAGTCTCATCGTTTCTTCCTGTAAATCCAAATTTCCTTATTTTGTAATTTTTTATCTGAAATATTTTTATATAGTGAGTCAGCAAATAATTTGTAGACATTTAACTGATATAAATATTTTTATTTTGCTTCTGCTTTTTGGTAGACATGATCACTAACTATAGAAGTCTCTATGAACATATTTCTTCTCAGAGCATTGAAGATGTTCCATTGTTCTCTAGCCTCCATGTAACTTATTAGATGTAAGTCAGCATTTATAGCTATCTGTTTTTTAATCTGTGGAAGATTTCAAGATTTCCTCCTTATATTTGTTTTCAGCAGTTTGACTATAATGCATCTAGCTGTGATTTTCTTTTAATATATTCAGATAGTGTTTCTTGAATTTGGTGGATCTTAAGTTAATGTTTTGGTTTTCTTTTTTGTTTGTTTTTTAAAATAAAATATAGGAACATACCGGAAAATTATGATTCACTCATTAAATCTGAGATTTTAGGCATGAACTCACCTTTATCTCAATGTGGGAGGGTCATATTCCTGATGCCCTATTTGACTTTTGCTGAATTTATTAACCATTCCTCATATTTCTGGTTTGTGCATTAAATATCTCCTAAATTCTGTTTCATTTTCTTTCACTTGGTGGGAGACATTTATTTATTCAGTTATAAGAAGTAAAGTGAGTTATTCCATTTTTAAGAAAAAGTTTTTTCCTAGCATTTTAAATAAAAGCCATTTCCTAGATTAGTTAATTTCATAAAAGTGATATCAATATTTCTGTTTTATTTGTATAATTAACTCTAATTGATAAAATATTTTAAGAAACAAAGCAAAATAGAGACATCGGCATAAAAGTAAGGATCTTGTGTTCACAAAACATAAAATTGTTATTCTTCAGAGGTGAAACACTAGAGAACAGTTTGAAGTCGCCATCTGGAGTAATAATAAGCTCAGTAAGATAGCAGATGTCAAGGCCATCTTCTCCTAGTCAAAACCAAATGTAGCAAGTAACTGGATTTTTCACTGGGGGACAATTTGTTTCAGGGGAACTTTTTTACTTTCTCACAATCACTTATCTCTCATTTGTATTTCCCAAACTGCCCAAAGCATAGTTATCATCTCCCCGAATGATCTTTTTCTCATTGTAAAAAAAAAGTACTGTGTTATTGAAGACAGATTGTTGCTAAACTAATCTCCCTCCTGTCATAATCTCTTTAATTGTTGAAAATGACTCATATGGGAAGTGGATTTAAAGTGAGGTGCTTATTTCAATATGTAACTGAATAACAATTTAACATTTTCTTACACTTTTCTTCATATTCATTAAGTGTCTCTTTAATATCACACATAGGTTGATTAAGCTTAGATTCTTTTCTAAAATAGCACATATGTTTTTATAGTTTTAAAAATATTCTGTGTGTACTCTTGCATTGTACTAAAATAATTTGCAAACTCCTTGTGGACAACTGTAATATAATCACTTTGGTGTCTTTTAAACATCACCTGTTGACGGACTTTTTATTCATAATTTTTACTCTGGTAAAATAATTTAGAAATATTTTTAAATTCTCAGATATTTTACTCAGATTCTAAGCTATGGAAATAACCAATATATAAACATGTTTGCCTGAAAGTAGCTATATTTATTCATTCATTAACACACCTCATTTTATGACATAAATGTCTACTATATCACACCCAACTGAAATGACATAGAGGAAGGATAAATAATAAAATAATCTGTAGTATATTAAAAGGAAATTATAAATTGTGATTCATTATATATCCTTCATGCAAGTCATTGTCATTTAAACTATCTTAAATATCTTTTTATATGATGCAGATGGTGTTAAAGAGTCTTTGAGTATCTTTACATCTAAACTAAGAAGAAACCTAAATATGCATTTGAATGTAAAATTTATTTATTTTTCTTATCTGACTAGATTTTTTCTTATTTAAGCCTTCTTTGTAAGAATCCCAAAGTCCTGTTTGGTTTCTTAAATAACAAAGCAAAATTTGCTATGACTGAGCCATTTTATATTTTTTGATGAGCTGTTTTAAACATACAGTTTTACATGGAAAAGTATAGAAAATATTACTAATGAATTTTTATTTTAGACATTTCCATATAATTGATAGTATTCATAACAATTACATGAAAAAAAATAACATGAAGATAAATCAAAGTTATCGTTAGCTATACATCATTGTTATTTTATGATAATAATATAAAGAGTTTATCCATCCATCCACCTACATGGAGAGTAGTGTTGAAGGAAAAAAATGGGTAGAGTGATACACTATATGATGTATATTTTGATTTTAAATCCAATCATTGTAAGGTAGATTTGCAGCAGATTTATTCTCCTGATTATATTTTCGTGTATGGGATTTCCATTAACTTAATTAGCTTTCACTAGTTTACTTTAATTACTAAAAGGGGAGCAGAGGCACGCTCACTAGTTGGAAGCAGTGTGGGATATCCTTTCAACAGTTTATATTAAGAAAAATCATGTGTATTTAACAGTCAAAGAGTAATTTTTGTGTGCTTCAGAAAAAGAATATTGTGAAAATATTCTATGAATCTATACATTTTTCAAATTATTTAATTCTTTTTATTACTGGAGACTATTCCAAGTGTTATTCCATTTCTTTGACATCACTTTTATTAGAGTATGGTTGCATAATAAACATATAAGGTAACTAATAAAATATGTGAATTTTAAAAAATAAGCTGATCTCAGTCAAATTAATTGCAAAACAAGAAAAATTAAACTGAAAAATATCTCATAAATGTATAATTATATTCTTAAAAACATATTTTTAATGGAACAGGTAAAGCATCTTAAGTATGCACAGTATTATCATAGCCTAATCATATTCCACCGAAAAATTTCAAGTTAATTTCATAATGTCAATGGAATATAAATCAGACAACCGAGCTTTGATATTATAGAAAATGACAGAAAAGTTTTATTCGTTCTAAATAACTACATACAGCCTCATGATTTCTGATTTCTGAAATTGCAACTGATAACAATTAAAAATCATATTTGTGGATTTTGAGGCCCTAGAGTAGACAAAACTGATATACCTTTTTAAAAAATGAATAAATCCTTTAACTTTCGATCATACTGAATTATAGTATTTCAAAGTTCAGCAGGGGATTTCCTCTTGGTGTTCTGAAAAACATTTTATCAACTGGTGATATGTTTTGAATTTGGAGTTAGTATGGAAAGCCATAGCCAGAAATGACTGGGGAGACCCAACTGTATTATCTGTCATCTCTAAACTGTCTGTTTATGGATGGCACCGTAAGTGTAGGTTGTGTGAGGATTTTCTATTTATTTCATTTATAGAAAATATACTTAACCATAAATCAATTTATATAAGCTAGTATTTATTGTGAGGCTCAGTCTTCCCTTCATACAGAATTTTTACTAAACTTACCTTTTTTTCTTTAAATTTCTATAGTAATATTACTACTGCTATGGGTATTTAATTATTTTATATTTCAATTGCATTATGTACATCTGCAATAGATGAGCCTAATGTTTCCCTAGTAGAAAAATGTCTGCTCTCTACCTTAAAAGCTGATATTGTCTCTTTTTTTAGTGTTGATTACAGCAGTTGGCACAGCTCTTCTCAAATGTCAAAAGGTTCAAAAAATCCTGATTTAGGGGAAAAAAAGCTTTATGTATTTTTATTAATTATAGGGTGGCCATATAAATAAATGCTAAATTTGAAGTACTAGAGAATTATAAATTATATAGAGAAAAATATGAAATAATAACCATTTCATATCCATTGACAGTTGTTTCTTCCTCCCAGTATGTTCCTTATATATGTGAATTTTCACCATACAGTAGCTATTGTTTCTGTTTCCTTTATAAGCTTTATATAATTAAAAGTAAATAAAAGTATACAATTTATCTTTTAAAATTATAAAGGAACAATTGTAAACATTGTAATATGATATGCCTTAATTTTTAAATATGAGTTGATTCAAAACTACATACCCTCCCCTGACACACATACGCACACACACACATGCACATATACACACCTGGGAATACTGTGATTCCTTTAGATTCTTCAGTACAGAGGAGAGTGTGTGGTATTAGCTAATATTATAAGAAAACATACCAAGGTTTTGCTTTATCAGGTCAAGAATGAATGAAAATTTCCTAAAATAATTTCATTTCATTCAGTTGGTAATGTACTTTGGAAGGAGGATAGCAGAATTAGGAGAGAGTGGCATCACAAAGGTTGAAAAAATTAAGTATGGACTCTATTAATACTATTTATAGTAATGGAAGTCTAAACAAGGAGCATAGAGACAGAATAAAAGAGTCAAGGAATTGAAGACCTCTATGATTTTGAAACATACTATAGTGTGAGTACTGAATAAATATGTTAGAATCCTTTTGATCTTTATATAATAGCACATCAGGCTTGTAAACAACTCTTTGGCTAGGCTAGGGTCTCAACATTCTAATATATAAAATAATTTGCAGATTATTCCTCTTTTTATTTTTTGCAATCCATAGTATTTTATAAAATTAACAATTTAGGGAAAAAGTAGATACACAGTTGCAAATTTACATGAGCATATGTCAAATCTGTAACATATATTGATGAGGTTCATTTATTTCAATTTTTAATGAAATGTTTTAAGAATGTCACCCAGCTTAATTTGAATACCTTCTGGATTTCTGCATAAACACAAATAAATCATGAATAACAGAATGTTCCTTCATTGCTACCTGAGATTCTTTTGATTAATTGCAATGAATATCAAAATATATTTAAACAAGAGACTACCTGCAGAGTCATAACAAAGGATTTTTAAAAGCATATTCAGAGACTGGATGTCAAGATAAGATAACTGTAATGATAGTAATATTTGTTTCATTTATATAGTTATATAGTTTCCAGAGAATAAAAATTATATTTAAAATCAGCATGGTATTGCATTGTACTTAATAACTTGAAGGGATTATGTATGAATATTCACCATGAAGATTATATATGCAAGGATTATTTGCTCTGTTAAATTTAAGAAAATGTGAGGATGGGTGCTGTGGTGTGTGTCTCTAGTCCCTAGTACTTGGGAGGCTGAGGCAGGAGGTTCACTTGAGCCCAGGAGTTTGAGGCTACAGTGAGCTATGATAGTGTCACTGCACTGAAGAAAAATAAAAAAAAATAAGAAAATGTCATTCTTAAAGACTTACAATACTAGCTGAGATAAAACTTGTACAACTAGGTAGACTGAAAAACATATGAGTGCTAATCATGTCATTAAATTTTATATTTCCCTCATGTTTTTTCTTCAGGAAAGCCCCAATATTTTATATTAACTTACTTTTTTGTAGACACTACTAAACATTTCTCTTTGTCTTCAGCAAAGGTTATGGACTACTTAGGTAATGAGCCATTTTCAGATAGCATCTATAGAATCAATTGTCACTTTTTTCATAGATGTAAATAAATTTTCATTGGTACAAAATGTCCTATTCACACTATTTCTCAACTACAATATATTTCTTTGGATATATTTTCAAACAAACATGTTCTTTGATTACTCATATGAATAAATATGAGTAAAATAATAATAAAGTAAAATAATTAAAATGAATTTCTTCCTTTTTTGTGGCTCAGGGTAAATACAATTAAAGAGAGAAAATAAGGGCTGGGGATTTAAAATGATTTAATGTGATGCAGTTTATTCTCTTTTAACCAGTAATGCAGACATAGCCCAGTTAAATTACTAGTAGGTTAATATAATTGAAAATAACACATAAGAGAAACAAGGTTTCAACAGATAAATAAAGAGAAAAAGGTAGGAGAACATAATAAGAACAAGAAGCCAGAGAATCACTTGTGACTCAGTGCAAAGTAGTAAGACTTCAAAGCCAAATTTAGAGACCCAGAATGACTCCCACTAGAAATGTTCAGTCATATTCCAGACAGAATTAGCATTTCTCTTAAAATACAATATTGCATAACAAAATATATGATAAAATATTTGCATTTTCTAAAAATGAAATGAATCTGATATGTCTGATTTCTTTATTTTCCATCTTAAAATTTATTTTTCTAAAAAAATCATGCTATCAAATATTAATATTTTGTTTATTGTGCTTTTAATAAACAAAAACTTCTCTTGGGTCCACCATGTTTTTCTTTAAAATATTCTAAATATCTTTTTAAAGAATGAGGATATTTCCAAAATTACTCCAAAACTATTTTATTTAGCTAATTATTTGAATAAATACGTTTATTATTTCATCCCTAGTTCGGTCAACAACATAATCTCTGGCATATTAAAACTACCCTAATTTTACCCTCTAAAATCTTATAACTAACACATTCCTACAAAACCACAATACAGACAATAACATTTAGAATATTAACACTGGCACATTATTACCTTTTAATTTATAGATACCCTTTAAGTTTCTCCGATCATCCTAAAGATGCTCTTAGTGACACAGTCCAAAGTTATATGTTCCATTTTGTTGTCATATCTCTTAGTCTACTTTAGTTTGGAACAGTTCTGAGTTTTCTAAGTTTCAATCTTGACACATTTGAATTGTAAGGACCAATTAATTAGTAGTACTATCTTCAAATTAGGCTTTTCATATGATTTCATGATTAATACAAATTATGTATCTTTGGAATATCACAGAGACAGTGTTGTGTTTCTCTGCTTGCATACTACTGCTAAACACACAACTTCAATTTGTTTCATTATTGATGGCATTCACTTTGATCATATGTCAGGTTTACCCAATACAAAGTTACTTTTTGTCCCCATTTCTAATTAATTATTTTGTGGAAGATAATTGGTTACTATAATTAAAATCCTGTCCTTCTCACTTTCGATGTATTCA
The DNA here is from genome assembly GCA_963575035.1 of Avahi laniger. Lineage (NCBI taxonomy): Eukaryota > Metazoa > Chordata > Mammalia > Primates > Indriidae > Avahi > Avahi laniger. Next base: position 18,488 of record CAUYSK010004116.1, on the reverse strand, counting down.
TTATTTATTTACAACCGTATGGACTCATGGTTTAGTATTTGTTGAATGAGCTATTCATGTTACCATTTATTTTTGTTGTTTATTTCAGAATATTATGAGGGGACAAATATTTTGGTTACATGGATTGCTTTTGTACAGTTTGAGTCAAAGTTATAAGTGTGCCCATACTCAGATAGTGTGCATTGTACCCATTGGATATGATTTCATCCATCCCCTCCTCCACCCTCTCACCTGCTTTATTTCCATTTTTCTTCCATATGTGCACATGAGTGCTGATAAGCTAGTTCCAATTTAATAGTGAGTACATGTGGTGTTTGTTTTTCCATTCTTGTAATATTTCACTTAGGAGAATGGTCTCTAGTTCCAACCAGGTTGTTACAAAAGGCATTACTTTATTTTTTTTAATGACCAAGTGTTACTCCATGGTATACATTACCACATCTTATTAATCTACTCATGAATTTATGGCCACTTGGGCTGATTCCACATCTTTGTGGTTGTGAATTGTGCTGCAATAAATATTCTAGTGAAAGTGTCTTTTTGATAAAATGTGGTTTTTTACTTTGGGTAAATACTCAGTGATGGGATTGGTGGGTCAAATGGTAGGTCTTCTTTTAACTGTTTGAGGAATTTCCATACTATTTCCCATACAGGTTGTACTAGTTTGAAGTCTCACCATCGATGCACAAGTTTCTTTTCTTTCTGCATCCACTCTAGCATCTGTTGTTTTGGTTATTTTGATAAAAGCCATTTTCACTGGAGTTAGGTGAGATCTCATTGTGATTTTGATTTGCATTTCCCTAAAAATTAGAAATGTTGAGCATTTTTTCTTATGTTTATTGGCCATTAGTCTATCTTCTTTTGAAAAGCTTTTGTTCATGTCTTTTGTCCACTTTTTATTGGGGTTGTTTGATTTTTTTTTCTTGCTGATTTGCTTCAGTTCTTTGTAGATTTTGGTTATTAGCCTTTATTGGATGTATAGCATGCAAATATTTTCTCTCATTCTGCATGGGAGATTTCTGATTGATGATTTCTCCCATCATTTATTTTGATGCTCAAGTTGTACAGACTTGGACAATGATAGTTCCATCAAACTTTTGATATATCTCCTCAATATTTGGGTAATTCTTTGCTTTTGTTAAACTCCAGGAAGTTAAAGGTTCACCTTGTATTACTCCTACCCTAACTCTAGATTTAGTCATTTTTCCAAGGAGTCATGCCTCCTTTTAATGGATAATCATATGTATTAATACTACCCAACCTTTTGGTCTTAGATGTGCTTACGGTTATCAGTTTGGGAAATCACAGCTCTTAGGCTCTCTCTTACACAGAGGCAGGGAATGCATGAGGACACACACAGAAACATATATTCACATATCAATGCACACTTATATCTATATTGAGTTCTCTATACATATTGACGAACTGTGATTTAACATTGATACTTCCCATTCCAATCAAATACTATACAAAGTTTACTTGTCCTCATATTCATCCTTTTCAACCATGACCAGTCTGGCTCCATTTATATTTAGTTTATTTAATTATCTGTTAAATGCTTCTACAGTTGGCCAATCTCCCGTTATCACTGTCACCCTCTCCTCCATGTGAATATTCTTTTGACTTGACTAGGGCTCTGATATATACTTGGGCCACTGCCAACACCCCCATGAATATCTTTCTCTTGCCTTCCTGCCACTTGCTTTGCTAGCATAACCAGTGACGACACCAAAGACCATGCTACGACTTGTGTCCTTATGGACGTCCTTCTCACTATGATATACCCTTGCAGACAACACCCCCGTGTGGATACCTCCTCACCGCGTTTGGACTTTGATCCCTCATATAGGGCAACTCATTTATGGAAATTATCCATGAAGAAATGTGAACGGGGTGAGCATTTACCTCACTTGCAAGATAACAAATTAACCTGTCAGTTTCATGGATGTTAGAGAAGACATAAGAATCCTGGATGTGAAAAGAAAGACTTTTGAAAACAGCATAATCAGTAACCAGAGTGCTGGCATATATGCTATAGTTTCCTCAACCCTAATTCCCACAGGTAACGTGGAGGGACAGATGAAAAATGGTAGGTTGTGGTAGGTTACCTTAAATGGGAGAAAACAAACACTGTGGGAATAGCCCTTATCGAGGAAGCATCAAGCATTGTGGAGAGCAGCAAACAAGCAAGATCCCCTCTGAGGAGGGAGTAATTAGAAGATAGTCAGTCTGTGACTAACTACAGAAGCTATTCATTATCAAGAGATGGATAAGATTGTAGTCTGGCAGGCACAGAGCGAACATGCTGTAATGCTCAGGGCCCATGATAGACTACATCTGCCAACAGTCACCTCAACATGCTTGGGATCTGAAACTCCACAGCAGGCCTTGCCTCTGTGTAGATATCCTCCTTATCCTGCTCAGACTCAGACACTCCATTTAGGTAGATCTTGCTCCCCTTTTGATGCTCTCTTCATCTAATTTGAGCTATGACCCCTTTCCATGCCAACTCAGCTTTTCACATTGCTGCTTATCTTGCTCTGCCCCATTTCATGGTATTAGGACTGATATTTCAATGTAAAGCAATCCTCTTGCCTCAGCCTCTTAGTAGCTGGGACTACAGGCATGTGCCTCTATGCCCAGCTAGTTTTTCTATTTTTAGTAGAGACAGGGTCTCGCTGTTGCTCAGGCTGGTATGAATAAGCCAAAGTATGTGCATCTGTTTTACTGTTAATGGATGTATGAAGTGTTAAATTGCACAAATATTTTGGAAAACCTATTTGATGGTTTCTTATAAAGTCAAATATGTATCTGCACTCTGAGCTATAAATTCCACATAGAGAATCCCTCTGAGAAAGAAATTCTTATGTCAACAAAACTGGTGTAAGAATGCTCATGGTAGTTTTATTAAAAATAGCTCCATAATAATGTATTTTAAAAGTCTGTGAATAGATTTTAAGTGTTCTCACCACAAAATATAATAAGTATGTCAGGTAATGGAAATGTTAATTAGCTGACTTGAGCCATTCTACAATGTATGCATATTTCAAGACATCATGTTAAATATATAATTTTTTGTCAATTTAGAAATGAAATAAAATATAAAAAATAGCCTAAAATTGAAAAAAAATCAAATGCCATTTACCAGTGGAATGAATAAACATGTAATAATATTTCATACAATGAAATTCTCCTCAGCTATGTAATAATAACCAATTACTAATAAATGCAAATTCATTGTGTTGAGAAAAAGATCTCATACATGAGTGGGAACATAGTCATTCTGTATGACACCATTTTATGAGATTCCAAAAGACAGAAGACTAATTTTAGGCTGACAAATAAGCATAGCAGTTATTTCTGATATGAGTACATTTATTAGAAAGTTATATCTACTTAAAAAATGATTTTAATAATACACCATTGAGTTGATATGAAATTTTCTTGGTGGTGGTGTATAAAATACAGATTCAGCTATTGTAAATGAGATGGCATATGAAAAAATGCTGAATATCCCTAATCAGCAGAGAAATGCAAATCAAAACCACAGTGAGATAACATCTCACCCTAGTTAAAATAGGTATTATCAAAAAGTCAGAAGATAACAAATGCTGACAAGGATGCAGAGAAAGGGGGATGTTTATATATTTTTGGTGCAAATGTAAATTAGTATCAGTACAATGGAAAATAGTATGAACACTTCTCAAAAAACTAAAAATAGAACTAACAATTCAGCAATTTCATTATTTGGCATATATCCCAAAGTAAGAAAATAAGTATATTGAAGACATATCCACACTTCTACATTTATTGCAGCATTGTCCACAGTTGTCAAGATATGGAACCAACCTATGTGTTCATCAGTAGATAATGGATAAAGAAATTTTGGTACATATATAAAATGAAATATTATTTAGCCATAAAAATAATGGAAATCCTGACCTTTGGAGCAACCTAGATTAAACTGGATGGCATTACGTTAAGGTACAGAAAAACAAGTGTTGCATGTTTTCATTCATATGTGAAAGCTAAAAAATATTAATCACATGAAGGTAGTGATTAGAATGGTGGTTACCAGTGGATGGGAAGGGTAAAGGGGAGGAGAGCACGAGCAGGTTCTTTTAATGGGGAAAAAATACAGTTAGATAGAAGGAATAAGATCTAGTATTTGGTACCACAATAGGGTGAATATAGTTAACAATAATTTATTATATATTTCAAAATGGCTACCAGAAAAGATTTGGAATTTTAGATTTCCATAGCACTATATGGTGGCTATGATGTACAATTCATTGTACATTTTCAAATAACTAGAAGAGCAGATTTTGAGTGTTCTTGACACAAAGGAATTATAAATGTTTTAGGAAATGGATATCCCAATTACCCAAGTTTGATCCTTTCACATTGTATGCTTGTAGCAAAATATCACATGTATTCCATAAATATGTACAACTATTATGTATCAATAAAAATTTAGAAAAATAAAATGAAAATTAAAAAATACAGATCCAGCTTCTTTAAACCTTAGATGATTGTTCATAGTTTCTGTATATTCTTATGTTAGTTTTGATCATTTTTATTTTCATTGAGCATTTTTCCATTTTTTCTAAATATTCATATTATTAGAATAAATTTGGTCATAATAAAATTTTATTTTATTTCCAATATCTGTATGATAAAGAGTTATATCTTTTTTTTATTTCAGATATTTCTAACTTGTGTCTACTTTTTTATATATCTTGATTTTTCTGGCCAAAGATTTATCATTTTAATTTGACTTCATATAATCATTTAAAAAAATGTTGATCTTTTCTATTATATATTTATTTTGTGTTTATTATTTCTATCTTATCTTAATCTTTTTCTTCTTTCTACTTGCTCAAAGTTTAGATATACATATCCTAACTTCTTGAGATAAGTGGCTAAATCATTAATTTGTTTTTCTTTCTACTTATCTGTGTATTAAATGATCAGAAAGATATTATAAATTTCATATCTTCCAATGCATTGGGCTGGCAAGTTCCTCCAGAGACTAATCATATCTCTCACTTTCTCCTCCTTAAAATCTTACTCAAATACTTCTTTTAACAAACCATAAAATGGATTCACATGGAAAGCAATTATGAGAAATCTAATGCCATGCTTGCAGTTTACATTGCAGAAAGGACCTTAGATTGGTGTGTGGCAATGTTGAGTTAACTTTGTCAACACTGCTTCTATCCCTTTAATCCACTGCCCACAACTTAACTTATAGGGAAATACACTGTCTACATCTTATTTTTTTTTTTAACTTGACGTACAAAGACTCAGTTACCAAATCCCCAGAAATGGCAATTATCATGTATTATTCTACCTTTTGATGATATTTTACTATTAGTGTATTTTATATTATATAGTAGAGGATGAGAAAAGGGGAAATATGTATATTGTGTGTACATACATAAATAAGTGCATATATATGCATAGACATATCCTACACTCACATGTGTTTATGTGTGTGCCTAGCAAATCAAGAAAGAACATGTACACAGCTACTAAAATTCTTATTTAGCAACTAGTCATATTGCTTAGCTGTTTTTATAGTTTCATATTTCCACCACTCTTTCTATTTTTTTTTCAATTTCTTCTACAAATACTGGTCTTCCTTTAACTCTTACAGTGACCTGAAACTTTGATGTTTCTGTGCTATTAGTAGAATTTACTGGTCAACCCAAATTTTGTTTCTGGAGTTTTATTTCCCCTTACCCACATTATCTAGTATCAATCTCATTCTTCCTCCTTGACATTTATGATCAATAACCATATCTAGTATAGTAACTCCCTTTTTGTGTGTTACTTAATTGGTCTAAGTACCTCAACCTGGCCAGGTGGCTTTTAGTTTGAGGTCTTCTTGTAATTTTCTCTGGGGGAATAATTTCTCATCAGGGAACTAAGATCTATAAACCAACACAGCTCTAAGTTGTAAAACTTTTTCTAAGGTATAATCATGGGTAATACTGAAAGGAATCTCTCTCATTTTCCCACATTATTTTTTGGACCTTTGATTTTGGCTCTAGGAAACCCATCCATAGGTTGCTAGATTACAATGCATGCCGCATTATGCTGGAAAGTACATCAGATACCAGACCTTGTCAGAGTTGTCATATAGTTGTACCTTTCATGAAGTTGTCAAGAGATCATTCACTAGTCCCTCAGATCAGCTATTTTGGTATAATGGATTACATGGTAAGACCAATGCATTTCTACCATTGTTGCAATCCTTTGGCTATAAAAATGATTCCCCTGGTGAGAAACAGGTGCATAGAATATCATGATGGTAACTAAGGGCTTCTTTAGTCCCACAGAACCTTTGCAGACAGGGGCTAAAAATACTTATCTAAAGAATTTATCTTTTCAGTGAGAACAAATTTTTGCCTCTTCTATGTTGAAGTGATCCAATACATTCAACTTGTCAGTCAATGTTAATGTTTAGTATTAACAGGCTGGGCACACTGCAATAGTTCTGGCCATTACTGTTTCACTTAGTGCAGTCCCTTATTACTGAGTCCATCCATAGCCTCTCTTCTTTTTGTAATGGCCACTTTACTTATGGCCCATTGAGCAAGTGCAAAGATGTCTGTGGAAAAAAACTTACTAATATGTAAAAAGCATCATTTTGTTCATCTGAATATTGAGGAATTCTTTGTTAGTGGTTGCCCTTTTGTGAACATTTACATAAGTCAAACATATCTTCACATTCCTGATCATTTTGAGATTTATCGACATTATGTACTTCCCAGAACTCTCTATAACCAGTTGTCTAATCTTATGCCCTCCTCAATTTTTGACTAGAAAACAATTTTTCATTGTCATAAATCATCATAGTTTCATGCGATTGACTAATTTTCTTTTCTGGTACATTGATTTAAATCTTACACACTGGGAAGACATTCCTTTCCTCCAGTCCTGCAGGGCTACTTCTAAGTGGAGTTATGATACCTCGGTCCTTCGCTTGTGTGAACAGCAGCATAAAGCATGGTACAATCTGTAACTCAAGGCAATTTTTTTTTTAATTTAGCTTTCAGGCTGTAAGTAAGATTCCATAAGGCCATAGCTCTAGGCTGAGAGAAATGCCACATAAGTACTAGTTGGTGTCATGAGGTCTGACCTAGTTGCTTAGCCAACTATTTATATCATCAATACTTCAGCATTTGCCTCTTTCTTATAGGTAGGGGGTACAAGGCGGAGTAACTTGTCCTTCTTGAAGAGGGTATCTTGATATGCCCCAGACCTCCAGCCACTCTTTGTGCTTTTCTCTTCTTTAGGTTCTTGGCCTTCTAGATTCACACTCTATTTGTAACTCACTCATTCCTTCATACATGTAAAAAGAAATATTTTTTCCAGGTATTCTAGTTGTTCTCACCAGGTAGATTAGTCTGAAACAGACGAGGCTCTGACTCATGCTATCAGATGTCCACTGATCATTTTCAGTACCTGAAATTATCATAGTCTTACCACCTTAGAATAATGCATCCCTCCATTTCAACTTGAACTTCACTTAGCTAACTTCAGTCAGGAGGACCAGGGAAATGATAATTTAGCTTCAATCTATAATCTCAATTCTCACATCTTTTTGGAGGGAAGGGCTGAGTGGGGTATTGGAAGTCATAAGATGGAAATTTATCAGCTGTCCCTAGAACAATGCTTTTTTAGATTCTGAGAAATTGATAATTCCATTTATCAATGAAATTATATATTTTAGTCTTAAAGACTTTGTTGAGGACCTTTTTCAAATAAAATACATAAAAGAAGTTCAAGGCAAATATTTATAACCTTTGTCTAAGACTAAACTCTATTACCATATTGCACGACTTTGAATTATTTTCACATAAAGGCTGACATGTCATTGAGTACTAAGGTCCTATTTTAGTAATCTGTGCCTGCATGTTCATATATATAGTTGAACTAGATTAAAATATATTCAGTATTTTTATCACAAGCATTTAATATTTTAATACTAACATAGCCATATATTTCCTTATAGAGCAATTTTCCTTCCCCAAATCTCTAATTTTTTTTTCTTTTTTACAAAACCAAAAGCCATTTTAGTTGTGACACGTAAAAATGTATAGTAGATATGGAGGAGTAGCTCCAATTAATTTAAATAATGTATTTCATTAATTATGAGAATTTCATTGTTGTGTTTTCATTTAAGATACCTTTTTATAACAGGAGTATTTTATAATGTAAAGATGTGAATATATATTTTTTTATTTCAGCATATTATGGGGGTACAGATGTTTAGGTTACATATGTTGCCCTTACCCCCCTCCGTCCCTAAGTCCGAGTTTCAAATATGTCCGTTCTTCAGGTGGTGCGCATTGCACTCTTTGTGTATGCATATACTCGTCCCCTCCTCCCTCCTTCCACCTCCACCCCCTCCTCCCTGCCCGATATCCAATAGATGCTATTCTTATATGTGAATATTTTTATAATTGCAACCACTTCCATGTGCTTGTAGAAACAACAATGCTCAGAAAACAAATTTCATATACCTAGAAATTCACATTTCTTTTCTGTTTTGTGTCAAGTAATTTCCAAGTGCCTGGTTATTCACATTCTTTCAGCACCAGATATATGATATTTTATTTACATAACAAGACACTCAAAAGAACTAACAGTAGTGAGCTCATGATCAACTGAATGACTAGTATAAAGTTAAATCAAGGAACATAGTACTTAACATACTGTGTATAAATATATCAGTTTATAAAAATGGATGGAAAATTGAGTCACCAGCAGTAATATATCAGCAATCATGACTCATTCTCCATGCTGAAATTTTGCTCAGTGTAAATGAAAATATCTAGGATGTTAATCTTAAAAGAGTTCAGTATAAAGCAAATTGAAGCAGGCATTCCTGATCACCTCGAATTATTCAATGATAAATATCACAGAGAAGATAAGAGCATGGAACCTCCATTCCTTATAAAATATTAGGTATTTGTAATTCTAAAAGTAAATCCTGCAGTTTCTGCCTGTAAGCAAGTACAATTTATACCTATATTAATTCACACAACTCTATGAAAAATAGGTTCCTAATAAGTCAATAATAGGAGTTCTAGACAATGCCCACAAGCATCTTTCACCTTAACATATATTCAAGAATCTCTACCAAATTCTCCTAAATTATGTAGGAGACTCCCAACTGGTAAGATTATGGAAGGTGGCCTCTCTAACATAGCTTGAACATAAATACTCAATGGTATTAATATATCATTTAAGGAATGGAAAGAAGAATCCAGAACAACAAACTACCATCCTCTGAGCCATATGAACTATTGTAAATTGAACTGTACACTCATTCTAAAGTAATAACTTGAGAAGCCAGATGGTTCATATCCTTTCTACCTATATTTTTTCCATATGTTAAGGAAATCTAGTGGATTCTGTCATCAGTAGCCAAAGCTAGTAAAATAGACATAAACATTCCTTCCAAAACTCAAAGTTGTCTTTTTAACATGTTTATTGTTACTTTTATTGATAATTGAAAAAAAAGCTGTCCATAAATAAATGATTATTTTGTATCATTCTTTAAGCTACATGAATTTTAGTTATCCTACAGAGTTGTATCATTGTAGACATACGAAAAAAATTTCTTTCTATAGCCTTTCTCTTCAAAGTGAGATAAATAGACCAGGACCATGTGCCCAGGAGTTTGTTAAAAATGCAAAATCTCAGGCTTTGTATTTGATTTATTGAACACAAATTGGCATTTTAGTAAATCTGTCAATGATTAAAGAAGCACTGTTTTTATACAAAAATAAACTTAATTTATTTAATATATATCAATAAACACTGGCTGACATTTTCTGCTATGGCAAGGTTTAGTACATGGTCCCAGAATGGGAAAATGCTGCAGCCAAAAATGTTATGATATTCATTACTCTTAATAAATAGAGCAAATACTTTTTCAAGTATTAAGAATTACTGAAGAAACTTGATAAAGTGACTTTCTCATACAACTACTACCACGTAAAAAAAAAGAAATGCAATGAAAGACTAATCAAATTCAAATCAGCTGAGATTGTAACCTCAGATCCTTTGAAATCTAGACATGGCAAATTCTGTGTTTAGATGACTGACTCCAAACATTTCTTAAGACAAAATGTGTATATGTGACACATATGTCACCCAGTATTTGACAAGGACATGAATTTAAAAGACTGAATTGTACAATACATTTTTTGATTGTCACATTATGGCTGCTTTAGCTAAAACTCACACAGCTGTTAAAAATTTTAATATGTATTATTCACTTTAGATAAAAGGTGCTATATTTGGCAAGTGAAAAATAATATCAACATTCACAAGTGTGAGCATTCAAAATAGGTCATGTGAAAGAAAGAAAATCTTTTACCTCGCCTTTCTTTGACAGAAAAATTTCTACTACACAATTTAAATTGAATAGACTTTCTTTTATTTCCAAAGTAAGTCAATCAAAAAATAATGTATTCAAAGTTGTTAAAATATTTTATCTAATACAAACTAGCACTTGAAAATTTATGCAATTTTTCTCTTAAAAGTCAAAGAAAGAGATCTCTGTTTTTCTCTTTAGTTACAAAATATAATGACAGGATTTCTACTGGTAGAGATGATCATCAAACTCTTCATCCTGGAGACTGTAGATTATCTCAAACAGTTGTCCTGAAAAGAAAAGAAAATTCATACACATGCGCGCGCGCGCGCACACACACACACACACACACACACACACACAGCCCTTTCTAGGAGGTTTTAGTTACACTCCCATTCATCACTAATGCTAATTATTTTTAGTTTTGTTAAAAATCAAAATAACATATGATACTCATTTTCATTATGTTTTATTATAATTCCAAAGACTTGTGTCATTTTCTCTAATTCTTCGACTGTTAGTCCATACATGGCTTTCTGTCAGTTTGAGATTGTAGTAGACACTTAGCTCTTCTGAAAATATAAACATTCTTCCCTTTGTTAGGATGATGATATATGTAGAATATTATATCTGACAATAAGATTTATCTTCTTAATATTTTCCTGCATGCCTAGGAAAAGACTTTAAAGGCAATGTTGACACAAACGTTAAATATTTAATGAATAATGAAAGTAATGAGTTTTTAAAATCAGGTTAGCATCATGATACGTTACACAGATTACACTAATCACACCAATAAGAAAAAATAAAAGCCCAAAGAAATAATATGAATAATAAAATGGAAAGAAATTGGATCAGGTGGCCAGGATATAAATCTCAACTATATTTTTATATCTGATCTTTGGTATTGAACAAAAAGACTTTAAACTTCTCAATAATAGTAATATAGTTCCAAAAGAAGCTGACTAATTTTAAAATTAATATTTTCAATTTTTTAAATTAAAAATAACATGCTTATATATAATTAAGACACAATAAAGTATCTCTATAGTATTCAATTTGATGTGTTTTGATAGATGCATGCACCTGTGAAATCATCACATAACAGATCTACACCCTTTACCAACTTCTGCAGGTATATCATGTCATTTTGGATAAATGACAATTCAGTTGAGTTATATCCTGGATTTACCCATCCTATTTGTTGGGGCTGTTAGACACAAAAATTTATGTATTCTACCTAGCTATTTTAACAATCTTAAAAAATTGTCTATATTATCTATTACCACCCCATTCTTTTTTCATTTTGTGGCTGGTACAGGCTTCTGCTCGGATATTTGCAGGGAGAGATGTTAATTGAACATTTAGAGTCTGTCGACCCTAAGATAGCAAGGACAACTCATCTTTCTTCTTCTCAGTCTACTGAATGTAAAGATGAGGAGCATGAAGACCTTTATGATGATCCACTTCCACTTAATGAATAGTAAGTACATTTTCTCTTTCTTACAAATTTCTTAATAACATTTTCTTTTATCTAGCTTACTATATTGTAAGAATACACTATATAACACATATGACATATGAAATGTATGTTAATTGTTTATATTATGGCTTCTGGTCAACCATTGATTTTAGTATTTATGTTTTGAGGTTATTAAAAATTAATAATGAATTTTCGACTATGTGGGGGTTGCCTTTTAGAACAAAAATACCTATGACCTTGTTTAAAGGACAAGACTTGGGAGTTAACATGCTTGAAAGCCAAAAAATTTGAGAAAGCATAACCCTATGTTTTTATCTTTTAAATGGGAATAAAACACTGATGTTAAAACTGAGAGACTATCCTATATCCCACTCCACAGCCTCGGAAACATTTATTTACACTCCAAACATTAAGAATGTAGGGACTCTACATACTTCAATGAGAGTGTAAAATAATAAGTGGTTACACATTTGAGGGTGATTTATTACTTACAGTTTGGTCTAAGTAGAGAAATCAGAAAATATAAACTAATAAATTTTTCTAGGCAATCTAAATAAAGCCAGCAAAACCATTGTAACACCAGTACTATATTGGTTATTATATTCAAATTTAATTACACTGTTCTTTGTAGAAAATTAAATTCTTCTTTGGCTTCATTTGCTCTTGTATTTTCTAGATGTACTCTAACAAAAGTATAAGTGGAAAACTCACTTGTGAAAATGGAATTTTTCAAAAATCCAATATTATCTGATTTTGCTTTATCCACCAATAAATATGCTATCCTGGATTATGTTGACCAACTATTGAGGCTGTTATTTAACAGGAAAGAACATTCGGTAATGTGAACAATTGTTTAGATATGGCCAGAGATAGACACATGATTATAGCCACTTACACATTTGTTCATTAAAATTTATTAAGGCAGTAGGAGTTTCTAGGTAGGGTCTATGGTGTGTACTATATGTAAAGATTATTTAAAAAAAATACAGTGTTTATATCTACCATACACTCACAGTTTATTGGAAGAATAACAAATTATATTATTCTTAGAAGATAATTCATAGAATAATAAATTTTGGAGTTATTTTGAGGCTATCTAATCCCAGTGTTTCATGTTGCAGGCAGGAAACACTACAATCTATATTTCATGAATTTTTCTGTGTTCATGGTATTGAAAAGAAACATTTTGGTGAGAATGCAGTCACAGCGGATGGAAAAAAATGGCTGAGTGGTATTTACGGACCATCACAATTAGTTATTGCTACCTTTACTCCCCCAAAATCATGCCACCCAACATAATTCCTAGACCAAGAAAATACTTTATCCCTATATTATTATGTTGTCAATTTTTGAGATTATTTTCTCTTCCCTAATACCTATTACTTTTTAGTCCCTTGTGATGAAAACCCTAAATATTATATGGGCACATGAGTATCTAGTCTAGAATACTGAATCATTTCTACTTCATATCAGTCAATATAACTAAATTTCAGTCGATGATATTAAAACACTGCTTCTAAGGATATCTAGTATGCTCCATCTGGCCTCTCATTTTTGAACTGTAGAAGCAAACCTGGTAAATATATTAATTAATTCTTTAAATTCACATTTCCCTTATATTCCCCTTTAAGAAATAAGGAAATGGAGAATTTTACAGATTAAATAAAATTCCTCAAAACACACAGTTGATAAGTGACTTAGCGGAAGTTCAAACCCAGTTCTGACATGAAATCTGTGATATTGACTTTAAATAATATTGTTGCTTCCAAAAGGAGATGAGAAATATATGTTAATCATAGGATAATAACAGTCACAGTAGATAGTCATGAATGCAAGTATTGTAACTAGTTCACAAGTAGTCCATTAGCTTTGACAGCTAGGATCTGAAGGTATTATATAATATTGGGGCAAGTAAGAAGACAACTATGAAGACACTAAGTATTTACTCATTGAGAAGTATGGTAAAGGAGACTATAGTGGGGAAGGGCAATAGAATCATAGGTGACATGGTCTAGAAATTGTGATGAGAGGTTGCATGTAGCAAGGAAAATGGCAGTTATTAATTAGAAAAATAATGAAAAAAGGTAATTACTATGGTAATAGAAAATTTCTATGAAGGTGAAATCTCAATTAGATCAATTATTTTTTGAACATATTTCTAAGTCGAAAAAATTAGAAATTTAGAATTTTAGAACATAAATATACTTTAGTTGGTTAAAAGAAAACAATTTTACTCATTTTCAAATCTCAAATACTTATGTTTCATTGAGTGCAAAGATGGACTCAATAGCAATATTTGAATCAAAACCTAAACAATAGATTATAAAAAAGGAATTACATGTCAAGTCATGTTTACGGTCACACTTATACTTTATCCATGTGGTAAAACCAACTTTAATTTCTTCTTTTACAACTGGATTATGTTGGTATCACAAACTTAAAAGCATATCCTCACCAATGTATGATTAAGATTAGTGAACAGATAGCATTTATAACACTTTGAAAAATGTTAGTCATATGGATCATGTCTAGTTTAAATGAGAAAAATATGTCTTACTAGCTTTGTAATATTTGGAGAATATTCCAAATTTACTTGCTTAAGGGAAATTGGAATTGTTATGCTAATACAGTTTGAAAAGTTTGATGTTATTTAACAGGAAAGAACATTCAGTAATGTGAACAACTGTTAGCAATCATATTTGTAGGCAAACTACCACAGTAACTATAGTAAGTGGAAAGGGAAACCATGCTATGAAAGATTAAAAAAAATCACTAATCCTTACATATTTATTTTTAGCAAGATTATTTATTCTGCAATAGTAAAAAATGTCATGTATTGGTTTGAGTACATCTCCTACCCTAATAATATTTATTGTTTAAAATTTTATGATATTCTTTATTTCAGTAAATTTAGAAGGTACAAGTGGTTTTTGGTTACCTGGACAAATTGTATAGTGGTGAAATCAGGGCTTTTAGTGCATGCGCAACCAGAATAGTATGCATTGTACTTGACAGACAATTTTCAATGCCACCCTTTCCCCCCCCCTCCCTTCTGAGTCTCGAAAGTCCATTATACCACTCTGTGTGACTTGTATATCCATGGTTTAACTCCCGCTTACAAGTGGGTGCATGTGGTATTTGTTTTTCTGTTCACAAGATACTTTACTTAGGATAATGGCTTCCAATTTCATTTAAGTTGCTGCAAAATACATTATTTCATTCTTTTTTAAGGCTGAGTAGTATTCTATAGGGTGTGTGTGTATTCATGTGTTTATATATCACATTTCCTTATCCACTCATAAGTTAATGGGCAATTAGATTGATTCTATATCTTTGTAATTATGAATTGTGCTATAATAAATACAAGAGTATGTGTCATTTTGATATAATGATTCCTTTTCATTTCAGTAGATATCCAGTAGTGGACTTGGATGTGGTTCTGTCTTATCAATGTACCAACATATTGTCAATTTATAAACATTTGATAAATATTCCACGTATAATTAATTGACATATTTGTACATTTTCGAAGGTAATTATTTGGTTAGATCATTAAATCATACATTAAAAAAAGTGTTAAAAGTTTAGAAATCTTTAATTTTTACGAAAGGTGCATAACATATTAGGCAAATCATAAATATATGAGAAATGTCATATGACATTTGGTACTTCCCAGCTCCTTTTAGAGCATTATGTTAAATAGTCTACATTGGCCTAGATTTCAAAATAGTAGACCCAGTTACGCAAATTTTATTTTTCAACAATTACCATATATTCCCTTGGTTCTCTGATGTTACCAGGCCTAGGCAGAGAGAGAAAACGATCTTGTATTCCTTTTCGAATAATCTATATCTGAAGTAGGTAGACAAAACTAAATTTCCTATAGGTACTATGTTAAATTTTAAAACAAATAATTACTACATAAAAAACATATCAACTCAAATGTTATTTACATTAGGAAATAATTTGGGAGCAGCAACTAAAACTGGCATAATCTAATATTGATTCTATAAATTATAATTTCTGCTATACAAATATTGATAAATATTTAGATTTACATGTCTTCAAAATCATTTGTTTATGGCTGAGAAATTTAAATACATACACTCAAATACATAGCGTGATTATATTAATTTACCTGTTCCTAAGTTGCTAAGAAAAAACTTTAAATCAAGGGAGAAGGGGGACACTATCTTGTTAACTGAATACAGTAATTTATTGTACTCTTTTAGAACAAACATATAAAAGGTAATTAGTCATTGAGTGTAGGAGGAATCAGAAGTACCAATTTGTAAAAAACAAAAAACAACAACAAAAAAATCTACTGATCTTAATACCCACTCTTTGAAAAAGCTATTCTACTTGTAGTGAAATACAGCAAATTATGAGTCCCTAGATCAGTTTTTCAATATAACATTCTGTTTACTTATTTAAGCTTTTGAAATTTAGCCAATTATAAACATATATATTCTTAAAATGTGTTCCTTTTATACTTATGTGGCATAAAATACTCTAATTACACTTTTATGTAAAGAAAATATTGCAATAAATTTATTGACAAAACAAATAACTTAAACTATTTCTAATGAACTATTGCATAAAATATTTCACTAGTGTAAACAGGTAGCAATCAAGCACACAAATAATGATAAGCAAATATAAATTGGGCAACTATATTCAGCAGATTATGAAATATTTTCACAAAAAAAGTAGAATTGAGAAGCTTGAGAAAATGATGATATCCTTACATAAAAAGAATTCCAGCTTAGTTCAAAGTAACAACCTGCTCCGAGATCTGAGTAATGTTAAATCCATCAATCATTTTATGTCAAGAATTTTTCAAATTGTATATTTCCTCAGCCTTTATAGTGATAGACTAAATGTGACAGACCAATGCTGTACATATCTTCAATCTATGTCACAGTATTTTAAATTTAGTTTAATGCTCATATTACCCTGTGATTCTAATCACTCTCTTTTACTTTAATTTCCAACCAGATGAGTAATTCAATTTCCATTTTTTCCATTAAAAAAACTTCAAATTTTTCATCAGAGAGAGCATAATAATTTTTATTGAAGAACATGAACTTAGGATTGGGTCAAACTAAATATAACCCGGTCTTGACAGTGATAAACTATAAACCTGCAAAGTTATTTAACTTTGACTTATATTCCTCATTCTAAAGTGAGTACAATAGAACACATCTAGTATATATTTTAAAATAAATATTTATTGAATTATAGCATACTAATGGAAATATGTCTAAATTATAATTGTTCAGGTCACTGAATGTTTGTAATTTGAACACATCTGTGTTCAAATGGAGAAATAGAATATTAGTAGCATTCCAGAACCCACTTCATACCCTTGAGAAGCCATTAACCTTCTTCATTCCAAAGTGTAAAAACAATGGTTTATAACATACCTGATTAATTTTTTCCAACCTTGAGCTTCATATATGCGAATTATGGAATATGGAGACTTTTGCATCTAGCTTTTTGTTTAGCATTACCTTTAATTACTGTGGCTAAATAATAATTCTTAATGTACTAGGTAAGATCTCCCACTTTGTTTTCCTTTCACAAGTGTGTCTTGGCTATTTTGGGCCCTCTCTATTTCCATATAATTTCTAAAAATACATTTTTAATTCTTCCAAAACTTCTAGGATTTTTGTTGGATTGCATTGGATTTATTGGTGAACCTAAAGAGAATTGGCATCTTTAAATATTGCACCTTTTGAACCATAGGTATAGGACATTATTCCTTTAAATTAGATTTTCTTATATTGTTTTTTCAGTTATGCTTTGTAGTGTAGTTACTCTCTAACACCATATGATCAAACTTTTTAACTCCCACATATGAATAAGAACATGTGGTATCTGTCTTATCTGTTCCTTGATAATTCCGTTTAAGATAATGACCTCCAGTTCCATCCATGTTACTACAAATGACATGACTATATTATTTTTGTGGCTAAATATTATTCCCTTATTTATGTATATCACATTTTCTTTATTCACTTCTCCATTGATGGACCCTTGAGTTGATTCCACATCTTTGTTATTGTGAATAGTGCTGCAAAAAACATGAGAGTGCAAGTATTCCTCTGATACATTGATTTCTTTTTCTTAAGATAGTTTCCAAGTAGTGGGATTGCTGGATCAAATGGTAATTCTATTTTTAGGTTTTTGAGACATCTCCATACTGGCTGTACTAGTTACCTTCCCACCACAGTATATAGGAGTTACTAATTCTCTACCTCCTGGCCAACATCTATTTTTTTTTTAATTTTTTTAATAAAAGCTATTTTGACTGGGTATCTAAATCAGGAAAGAGGAGGTCAAACCATTACTCTTTGCTGACAATATGATCTTGTATCTAGAAAAAACAAAATATTGTGCCAAGAGTCTCCTGGAATGGATAAATAAATTCAGAAAAGTTTCAGAACACAAAATCAACCTACATAAATCAGTAGCATTTCTATCTACTAATAACAGTCAAGCTGAGAATCAAATCAAAGACTCATCACCATTCACAATAGCTACAAAGAAAACAAAATACCTAGGGATATACTTAACCAAGGAGGTAAAAGATCTATACAAGGAGAA
>CAUYSK010004112.1:0-21757 GCA_963575035.1 Avahi laniger | reverse complement strand
GCCAGGAGGAGGAAGGTCAGACCTGCCTCATCATGCCCCCCTCCCTTCTTGGGCACATCCTCTGTAACCCATTAACAGGCCTAAGGGTATGCAGGACACACCTGCAGGTCCTCAATTTACACAACAAATCTATGTTGGGTGGTTTATCTCTGATAAAGAGCTCCTTACGTTGAAACATTCCAAGCCTTTAGACAAAGCTTCCTGTCTTTAACCAATTACAGGCCAAAGAATCTTTAAACCCACCTATAACCTGTAAGCACCTCTCCCTTCGAGATGGCCCACCTTTTCCAGCCAAACCAATGTATGCCTCCCACATGTTGATTTATGACTTTACCTGTAACCTCCGTCTCCCTGGAATGTATAAAACCAAACTGTGACCCAGCCACACCCAGTCCACTGCTCAAGACCTCTTGGGCATGACTCCAGGTCATGATCCTCAAATTTGGCTCAGAGTAAATCTCTTTAAAATCATTTTACAGAGTTTGGCTTTTTTTCCATTAACAACAGTGTGATCTGATGCTAACAGACTGACTGGGAACCCTGCAAGGCCTGTCTGTCTAGATTCTTCTTGGCCTCTCCGGGCAGCTTCCCTTCCCTTGGGCGTGGGGCAGAGCCCTCTCTGGAGGGGAGGGTCTTATGACCTGCAGTCAAACAAGGTATGCCAGATAATTTCTTCTACACCAGTTTTTTTTTTTTTTTTTTTTTTTTTGAGACAGTGTCTCACTCTCTTGCCTGGGCTAGAGTGCCTTGGTGTCAGCCTAGCTCACAGCAACCTCAAACTGTAAGGATATAAAAATTTTTTTCCCGTGTGTGCCTGTGTCCTTGCTTAACCTTGCCTACAGGAGTTGATTGTGTGTATGTTCTTGCTCGACCTTGTCTATAAGAACTGATCACAGCTTTTTGGAAGTTTTCACCCCAAACTAATAGTCTCAAGATCCCCTCACTCGTGACTTTTTAAAACCGTTTGTAAAAGATTAAGTGTGTAAAAAGAACTGTTTATAAAAAATTAAGTCTTAAAAAAGCCCCCACCCCGAAACTTCCTCATACCCTAGCCACCTGTGTATGTTCTTTTTACCTATATAAACCCCCGGTTTTGTGAGTCTCGGCGCGACAGCTAGCCAGTCTGGTGACGCTGTGCGCCCCTGCGCCGCACTTATAATAAAATCCTCTTGCTTTTTGCATCAAGTCTCGGTCTCCGTTTGCTTCTTGAGCGGTCGCCTCTCCCCCGGACTCACTGCAGAGATATCTGCAGTCTTACAAAACTCCTGGGCGATCCTCCTGCCTCAGCCTTCTGGGTAGCTGGGACTACAGGCATGTGCCATCATGCCCGGCTAATTTTTTCTATTTTTAGTTGTTTGGCTACTTTCTTTCTATTTTTAGTAGAAATGGGGTCTTGCTGTTGCTCAGGCCGGTCTGAACTCCTGAGCTCAAGCAATCCTCCCTTCTGGGCCTCCCAGAGTGCTAGGATTACAGGTGTGAGCCGGCGCGCACAGCCTTCATGACCAGTCTTTACACAGAATGATTTTAGGTTTTATCACTGCCTTCAGGAAGAGGGGCTTTGGTTTCTGTGACCTGCTTTGGGGCAGTTTCTTCGGCTAGCCTCAGGGAAGAATGGGAGGAAAGACAGGAAGCAAGAGAAACGCTTCTGCTCCTGAGATCTTGATTTCGGGGTACTGTTTTCTGAGCCCCAACAAAAGCCATTGTGACCAACTAACAGAGAGATAAAGAAGGTCTGAGGCAGCCATTGACAACAGCGTGGAGAGGAGAGTTTTGCAAGAGATTGAGAAAGAAGAATCAATAAAATTCGTAAACTAACTCGGCTGGATGGCAGTGAGCACGGAAAACAAACCCAGGGCGTCTTTTCTATTCTCTCACCCACAGCCATGTGGGGTCCCCTCCACACCACGCAAGCGGTCACATCTGCAGCAGGCACCGCCGGGTCCCCCAGTTCAATGCCATTCTGACACTCTCGCCCCAGACAGCGCCAGACCCCGCAGGGTGAGGGCGCAGCCCCACCGCCCACGCCGATCGCGGCCCCAGCTTGTGTCACCTGGGTTTGACCCACCGGCTAGGAACTGGGGTTCCCACGACCCTTTCTTGGGTTCAGTCAATTTGCCAGAGCGGCTCACAAACTCAGGGAAACACTTTTACTTACATTTACCTGCTTATTATAAGGACTCTACAAAGGGTACCGCTGAAGAGATTAGCAGGGGCGGTATCTGGAAGGGGGTGGAGCTTCCTCGCCCTGCCTGGGGGCACCACCCTCCGCGACCTCCACTGTTCAGCTGGGGAAGCTCTCTGAACCCTTGCTTCCGTTATCATGAAGGTTTGCTGTATGGACACAATTGGTCAAACCCTTGTTCCCACGCCCTGGAGGCTGGGTGAGACTGAAAGTCCCGACCCTGTGGGCACAGGGCTGCCTCCCTGCCACCAACCCCACCCGTGGCTCCAGGGCCTTTCCGAATATCCCCTCCTCCCCACAAGCTCAGCCCTGCGTCTCTCACCTTCTTCCTTCCGGAGCTACTCCAGGAGCCAAAACAAAAGGCAAATACTTGAACGAGAAACATTCTTTCTGCTCTAGTCACAAAGGAAATAACCAGGCTAAATCGCAGGAGCCGAGAGCCAGGAATCCCGGAGGAAAACCGAAATACACCCATCTCAGTGCCGCAGAGGGTGTCGAATGTGACCAGGAACCTCGGTCACAGGGGGGAGGTGGCCCCATCGTCAGAGCAAAGCTAGAGAGAAGCGTGTTGAAAGGGAGCTAAAGGGGGGTGGGGGCGGGAGGAAGGTGGCAATACCGGCTTGAAGCCAGCAGAGGAGGGTAAAATTTTGAGGTGTTTTGGGTAGAAGCGCTGATTGAGGGCGTGGAGGCGGACCAGGTCTGGGCGGAGAGCGTGCAGGTGGAAGAAAGCCGAGCGGATGCTGCCGGAAATGCCCAGCGAAGGGTGGGGGCAGAGGACCAGTGAGGACAGCAGCGAAGAATTATGCAGGAGTCACAAGGAGAAGGGGTTGAGGAAAGGGAGGAACTTTCACCTGAGGAATGTGAGTCCTTTTAGATTATCGGGCCCAGAGAGACGTTAGAATGAGACAGCAGCCATGTCCCGCTGCCCCTGAGCTGTGTGTCCATCCCTGGAACTGCTACGGCCACACTAGCGGCCAGTCACTGGTCAGTGACATCATGAGCCAGTGAGAACTGGGGACCAGCAGCTCCGTGTCGGCCACTCCCCGGCCTTTTCTGCCTTTAACACCCGCTGTGACGAAGGTGGAAGGGGGCCCGTACCCAAGGTCACTGGGCTGACCGTCTGCGCAGCTGTCCTCACTTGGGCTCAGGTAAACTCTCTCATTTACATTCTGGGCCTCAGCCTCTTCCTGTCGGGCCGGCAGGGCGGGACAGAAGGACATTGGATGGAGTCAAAAAGGAACCATCACCGCCTTCTAAGAGAGCGCGTTCCGTTGAGTGGAAGACGAATTGTGAAAACCCGAGGACTGTTACAGCCGGTTGCCGTCGCGGCTGAGTTTGGGCTCTGGAGTCTGGCGGACTGGCCCTGCCCCCACTCTCCCATTTTCCAGCCGCGTGACCTCCAACGAGCACGCTAAACGCCGGTCCCCTCAGCTGTGTAAGTCTGGGTAATAACGGGGCCCACCGCCGAGAGACTAAAAACCAAATGGGATACGTGTACGAAGGACTTGGAATATATCAGGAGCCCCACAGAGCTTTCATTACTGTTCTCGATCAAACGTGTGGGGAGAGAGAGAAAGAAGTGGGCTGGATTAGCTTCCTAGGGCTGCCATGGCAAATTACCACAAACTGGGCAGCTCAAAACACCAGAAACCGTTCTCTCGCGCCTCTGGAAGCAGAAGCCTGAAATACAGGCATTGCCGGGGCCACGCTTTCTCGGAAGGCTTAGGGGAGAACGTCTCCTTTAACACCTTGCATCCTCTAGGGGCCCACACATCCCTTGGCTTGTGGCAGCTTCACTCCAATTTCTGCCTCCCTCTTCACGCGGCTTTCCTTTCTGTGCTCCTCTGGGTACCCCGATATCCCTCCCCTTTCTTTTAAAAGACATCAATTATAAAGACATCAATCATTGGCTTTAGGTCCTGCTGTAAATCCATGATGATTTCTATCTAGAGACTCTTAATTAATTCTGCAAAGACTATTTCCGAATCAGGTCACGTTCTGAGGCGCCCGGTGGACGTGAACTTGGCAGGACACTGTTCAACCCACTAATGGGTGTAGAATGTTCTAGAGGAGTTTGGTGGTGATGCGGAGGAGAGAAATGGGGTGTGTTTTTAGGGCAGGGCATTTCTTTCACAAGAGAGAGGAGACTGAGTGTTTTTGCAAGCGGGGGAAGGCTACCTTAAGAAGAAATGGAAAATCCGGGAGGGAATGCCTGGTGGGCCACGGAGAAGGGAGGAGAGAACCGAGAGCACAGACAGAGGACCTTCGCCCGCAAGGTCAGCGGTGTAAACGCAGCACGTGGGGAAGTTGAAGGAGCTCTTCCCCTGATCAGAGAATTGTGGACAGGTGCTTACTGAGACTAGGTGGGGTAAGAAAGGGTTCGGTGGGTGACAAGGAAAGCTGAGGTTGGAAACACGCCCTTGGAGCGTGTGACGATGTGTGACCTCATGTTGAACAGCAGCGAGGACCCAGCTGAGTAACCAGAAAGCCTCTCATTGAAAATAACTTTGCCCAGTGATGACACTTACAAGACCGGCCAGCCGTGCTCGATCAAATACTGACTGTCGGAAGGGAATCTCAGAACGGGTTATTCTTCTCTGAAATTACTCATCTAATCAAAGAAAGCAAGACTTAAGCATAATGTTCACCATTAAATCAGAAGAAAAAGGAAAAAAACCACACAATTTAACATTCATCTCATTTCTTACTTAATGCAAAAAAAGCATTTCTAACAAATCCACCCCCATGGTCAAATAATTCCCAGATCTGCAAACTGGGGTATGGAGTTTATGATTTACAATGAAAGGAAGAAATCTTGCGCAGTTGTGTTCTCTGTGACTCAGATGTAGAATGGCAGAGGGATGTCATTTCCACATGGATTCCGCCATATATTTCAGGGATAAGCCAAAGAAAATTACGTGTCTACGGACACAGCTACACGTCACATCGGTGTGACTGACGGAGCTGGTTGTCGTGATTTGCATTAGTGTCTCCTCGGGGCTGCAGCTCAGGATGGTGACACTGTCCACTCGTGGATGGACATAAAACGTCGTCTAATCTCTGCAATCGGGGCGCATGGCCAAGCCTTGTGGGGAATCCTACTTTCAGTATTTCAGAGTCAGACGACCCTCCCTCCTCCAGCCTGCTCCACCCCGTCACGAAGGTGGAACCTCTAATCAGGACAGAGGGGAAACAGCGAGGAGGTCAGGGCCAGCTCAGTGGAGAAGGCAGCAGAAGCCCAGACAGCTCTGGCCTTGGGGGCCCGGTGGTTTCCGGGACTCCAGAGCCCAGAGCTTCTGTTGAGCTGGCAGGGCAAGTCCCCCCCACCGACCTCTGAACTCGAGACAGTGTCTTTTTACCTTCCGCCCAGTGTCTTGGTGGCCCAGTGACCTCCCGAGCCTTACTAAGCAGGCCTTGTCTTCATGGTGAGTGTCTAACCGCCCCGACCTGCCCAAGTGACTTGGGACTCTAACTCTTAGGTGCTGTCATTGGACAACTGACTTGTGCTTCATGTCTCCAGCTAGAAGGTCCAGAGAACAGGAACACCTGGTATCTCAAGTATGTTAAGACATTTAGATTAGTCAACCCACGTACAGCATGATCAAAGAGCACTGTGAAAATGTCAAATGCTAGAAATACGGATAATATAATGATAACTGAGAAGCTGCTTAGTTAATTGAAGCCCGTCCCGAGAGCCACGCTGTGATTATGGAGAGACGGCGTCTGGTGTGCCCTGAAGCATGCGAAGATCTGCCACTCAGAGACAGGGACAGTCGTCTGCATCCCACTGATTCCCAGGCTGCAGCTCAAACCCGGGAAACAATGACACGCATTCCTAAGAGATTGCCTTGACTCGGGCACCGTCTGTCTTTATGGCACGTGACCCCTGCCGCCAATCGGCAGTGCTAAGATGGGTCTTCTACTGCCCCTGAGGCCCTTGGCGAATCCATCTGAGTGTGAAATGTCTGGAAAAGGTTTTCCTGACCTGAATAGATGAGAAAAAATACGGAAAGTCAGGGAGGGATACATACTTTTAAGGTCAACAACTCCTAAATCAATAACTCCAGTGCTTACGACACGACGTTCCCTCTTGTTGGAATGTTAATACGTCCCCAACCTCCATCCAGTCCTTGATATTGGCCGTGTCCTCAGATAAGACAGCCACGTTTTTAATTACCGAACCCTTGCCGGCGTACGTATTTTGGGAATGTTGCTGTGAGACGGGCACGGAGTGGATGGAAAACACGCCCGCGCTCATGTGCAGGGGTTCCTTTCATTCCCGGACCTCTTTCCGGGCAATCCCGACGTCTAAACCTCGGACACCAGCCCGCTTCTCTGCTCACACCTCCCAACTGCTATTCCAACTGCCTCCCAGACCTCTCCATGCGAATGATCCGCAGGCCCCTTCTGCTCAATGTGTCCAAAATTGAGCCCAGTCTCTCCCCGCAAACCTGTCCCACCTGGTTGGACCCTGCCCCGCGCTCCCAACTCAGCGAACAGGGCTGCCCGGAGCAGGAGCTGGGTCTCCCGGCATCATCTTTGATTCCTCCTCCTTTTCCCCCCCTTCCCAACTGATCCGGGTCTTTACAATTCTAACTTCCGCTATCGGCGAATCCGTCCCTCCCATGATCCGAGTCATGATCTTCTCTGGCGTAGGTTGTTGTCTCTGCCTCGATTCTTGTCCCCCATAAAACATGTTCGTGTCACATCCCTGCTTCAAATCCCCGACGTTAGGGGAGGGTCTGAAATCCGTCGTATGGCCTCCGATCGCTCCCTTCTCACAAATCCTTCTCTCAGCTCATGAACTAGGCCGCACTCTGCCCTCTGTCCACGTTGGACTTGAAGCTCCACGTGGGCAGGAACCGTGTGAGTCTCAGCCACAACCGCACCCCAGGGCCCAGCGCAGCAGCGAGTGGCCCTTGACGTGCGGCCGTGTCTGGGCGTCTGCAGCACTGTCCAGTTTCCCTTCTAACTCATCCTTACTAAAAACATTCTTAATCCTCATGTTCCTATCGGATCCATGCGCCCTGTTCTCACGAGAGCGTTTGCACTGTATCTGTCATGATCGCAAACCCATGTTATCGCCGGTGAAACGTGCAGCAGAGGTTGCCTGTGTCGCTTACGGAAGTTTTCTCGTGTGACTCACGTGGTTCCTCGTGTACGAGCCGAACCTGTCCTGCACAGTAACTGGTTCCACAGGTCTCTCCGGGTGTCCGTCTCCCTCTTCTAAACTCAACGTAAAGCCCTTCTAACCCGGTCACCTTGTCCCCGGGATGTGAATGTCCATCCCAACCCTCTCAAGGGCTGTTCCTTTCCTGGTCCAGCGTCAGTTCGCTGTTGCGCAGAATGTCTCGCAGGACGTCCACGTTGAGCTTTGCGGCGGTGCTCCAACATGCAGGGACTGGCAGTCAGAGATGTCTTCCCTGTGACTGATGAATCGCTTCTGCTCTAGTTCTGAGACGGGACTCTGGGAAGGGAGCATTCCACACACCTCCCTGACCCCCAGCGCCCTGCCTCTTCCAGCCAGGAGCGGAGCTCCTTCTCGTCTTTCACGACACCTGGCCTCGGGGCCCAGTTCCCGCACGCTGACGGAGCGCCAGCCATGGGTGACGGGGACACTGCATTTTATTTTTGAGACTCTACTGAGATGAGCTTTACTGTGTTCCTTCATGTAATCTCTATTAAAGGGATTACTAGTCCATCAAATTTTAAGCAACATATTATTAGAAAAAAAATCTGAAAAGTACCCTGCCCTTTCCCATATCAAATATGGAGAAAGAGTAGATTCAAAAATCAATACTTTCTGACACCGTAGAAGCAAAGTCCGAAGAAATTCACTTTTAATGCCGAGGTCTTCAGAGAACGGGAGGAAAGTTCCACAGGCGACGGGTGAAGGTGTCAGAAACGGAAGGAGCGCCTGTCCAGAGAGGGTCTCAGAGAGGGTCCTGCTCCTGCCTGCCGCCCCGGGTATTGCGATTAAACAGAGGCGCGTGTCTACTTCGTTCTGACCGCGGGCTGCCGGGCTCTGCGACGGGAAACTGCAGTGTCCCGTGATGTCGGCCGTGTAACGCGATGTCGGCCGTGTCACGCGTTGCTCAAGAGTTTGTTCTCAGTGGGACCACGCCTGGCATTCCGTGCAGTTCTGCAGCCGCGTACCCAGCAGGGCAGACAGGCTGAGGCAAGTGGAGGCTCAGTGGCTCACAGCTGTGCCTTCTGCGGGTTCCCGAAAGAGCGTCTGCTGTTCGGTCTGCAGGACGTGGGAGCTGATTTCAGGAATCGGTGGTCCTCCGGAAGGGTCCGAGGAACAGGACTTGGGCTAACAGCGAGAACCGAGAGAAAGATCCAGGTGTCGGGACAAGGAGAACATCGCAAGGCTCTCTGGACACAGACGGCTGAACTAGAGTGTTGGGAACCCATGTAATCAAGAGAGCCTATCATTGTGTACTGTACCTTTCAAATTTGTTTAATAATTCTTTTTATTGCTTCACATATAGGAGATACACTCGTTATGGTTAAAACTGGGCTTCTGCCTGGGAGGAGGACATGAATGTAAGAAGGAAATCAGCGTGCGGGACTGAAGTGCCGCACAGAGCGTCTAAGACAGCAGGAGAGGGAGCGGCGACCGGAGAAGTCAGAGGTTTTCTGTAAAGGAGACGGGTTTTAAGCTCAACCTTGTAGGCTTAGGCCGATGTGCTCATGCATAATAGCAAGTACGGCTATTTTGGAAAATAGTGTGGAAGTTACCACATGATCCAGCAACCCCACTTCTGGGAAGGAATTGAAATTGGTGTCCAGGAGATCTGCGCTCCCGTGTTTATTTCAGCATTCACGGCAGCCGAGATATGGAAGCACCCTGGGCATCTAGCAATGAGTGAATGAATACAGGAAATGTGGTGTATATATAAACCCAGTGGACTACCATACGGCCTTAAAAAGAAGGGACTTCTGTCACTTGAGACAACACAAATGGTACCAGAGGACATTATGCTAAGAGCAATAAGCCAGGTTCAGAAAGACGGACACTACACGATCTCACTTGCATGTAGAATCTAAAACAGTCAGCCTCATGGAAACAGAGTAGAAAGGAGGCTACCAGGGGCTGCTGGGGAGAGGGAGGGATGGGGGAAAGGGAGCTGCTGAGCAAAGGGTGCGAAGTTGCAGTTAGGCTGGACGAGTAGGTTGTAGTGACCTACTCGCTGCCGTCCCCAAGCCCCGGGCTATGACCTGTATGGGTCTGTGGCCTGTTAGCAACTGGGCATCACTGCCTGAGCCATGCCCTCTCTCTCCCCTGTTCCTGGAAAAACTGTCTTCTGTGAAACTTAGGAACTGGGCGCACAGCAGGAAGTGAGTGGTGGGCAAGTGAGTGAAGCTTCGTCTGTATTTACAGCCACTCCGCATCACTGCCCCGTCCATGGAAAAATTGTCTTCCATGAAACTAATCCCTGGTGCCAAAAGGGTGGGGACAGGCTGGGCGCAGTGGCTCATGCCTGTAATCCTAGCACTCTGGGATGCCAAGGCGGGAGGATCACTCGAGGTCAGGAGTTCAAGACCAGCCTGAGCAAGAGCGAGACCCCATCTCTTCTAAAAATAGAAAGAAATTATCTGGACAACTAAAAATATATAGAGAAAAAATTAGCCGAGCATGGTGGCGCATGCCTGTAGTCCCAGCTACTCTCGGGAGGCTGAGGCGGGAGGATCGCTTGAGCCCAGGAGTTTGAGGTTGCTGTGAGCCAGGCTGATGCCACGGCACTCTAGCCCCGGCAATGGAGACTCTGTCTCAAAAAAAAAAAAAAAAAAAGGTTGGGAACTGCTGAAGTCTGCACGACATGGTGATCACAGTTAATACACCATAGCATTGTACATTTCAAAATTGCTGAAAGTATGGATTTTAAATGTTTTCACCACAAAAAAATAAGTTGGTGAGGTGAAAGATATGTTAATTATTATAGCTAGATTTAATCTTTCTATGATATACACATCATAGATCAAAACATCATGTTGTACTTTATAAATATACAGCATTACTATTTGTCAATTATAAATAAATACATAGAAGTTAGTACCATATGCAAAAGTACGGAAGAGTTATTTAAAATTTAAATTTCTAACATATTCAAAAGTGAACAGCATAACTAAGCCCCAGGCACGCAACACTCAGCTTCAACAGCGGTCCGTTCGTGGCCAGTGTTGTCTCCTCTCTTCCCGCCCCTCTCGTATTATTCTGAAGCAGAGACCAGACATTCGGGATTTCCCTCCCTGGCACTGGAAGGTGTAGGATGTAAACAAAAGGCAGGAGTTATTTGCAGCCGTGGTTCCATCACACTGAGGAAGCCAGTCTAGAGTAAGAGACGATACAACCGACACAAAGAAAAAACAGAAGGAGTCTTGGTAGGCTTTGAGGCTGTGGTTCCTGACGGTGCAGTCGGTTGTTCGACTTGCAGATTCTCTGAGCCAGAGTCTGCCTTCCTGCTTTAACCAGCTTGGGCTGGATACCCGTCCCTCATCGCCCGGCATCCTGACCAACGCACACCAGCATTCACCTAACGATTGAAGAGCGTGTTCTCTCCTGAGCCAACATCTCCCTCCACCCAAACATCCAAATCCTCCAGCACAAAGGCCACCTCCGTAATGACAACTCCCCTAATCCTAGTAGCAGGAAGTGACCTCTCCTCCCCGTGAATCACAGGGCACCCTCCTATGCACCCTCACGGTGAGCCTCACACTCTGTTTCACAAGTGATTCGAACATGCAGAGGAGTTTGGCAACTCCTGCTATTGAAGACAGAATTAGACACGGCGTGGCCCGATCTGCGTCACCGCTGCTGCTTTCTGGCTTTGCTGGGTTACACTGGACAAATCAGTTTATTTCTTTGACCTTTGTTTCTCACCTCTAACAGGGGGATGATAGACCTATGGAGGTCTTGCTCTGTGAAGACACAAACCCCGAAAGGCCTGGGGGAGATTTTGTATCCTCCAAAGTCCTGTCTGGCTACAAAGAATCTCTGAGAACGGGTGTGGCTCGGAACTCCCCAGCAGGGTGGCCGCTTACCACGCCTTATCTCAAGCACGCGACACGTGGCTAGCAACACGGGCTGCAAGTATTTCAGGTGTCTTGGATTACGTAAAATATATTAAAATTAACTTCATCTGTTTCTTTCTCTCTTTTATCATGTGGCTACTAGAAAATTTAAACTTACGTATGTGGCTCATATTATATTTCTACTCGACAGTGCTGGCTTAGACTCTTAAAAGAGGTATCAGGTGACAAAAAATTAACTTTACATCCCTAAATGCTAAAGGGAATTCTACGTTCCTAAATGCAAACAAATAGATGTTGAAAAGACTGTCTTGGAATGAATGAGCTCTGTCTGTGTCCTGCCAGTCGGCAAACTGAAACACACCTGGCACCAAGGTGGGGTGCACACGAGAGTAGATCCCAGAGGGAGAGCTCAAGGAAGTAAGCAGGTAAGTTCTATCCACAGAGGAGAAAAGAGAAGGGCCGTCACCAAACCGCAGCTGTACGAAGAGCGCACTGGGTCAGAGGGGAAATGAAAGAGGGAGACCAGGATCCGACCCCTCGGCCTCTCGTCCGTCCTTGCCACGCAGCTCAGGCGTTGGCGTGGTCCCACGAGGGAGCCTCGCTTCTGACTGCTGGGACTTCCTGCCCAGAGCCCAGAGCCAGGGAGGTCGCTGCACTAGGCCCAGCTGTGACACGGCAGCCCTGCCACTTGGGCCGAGTGCCTGGTGGAGCCCGTGGCGCCAGAGGGCGTCACGGTGAGGCAGGACACCGTGCGGTTAGGTACGAGTGCGGCGCAGAGCCCGGCTGTGCCGCCTGCATCAGAGAACAAGGAACCATTGCAAAGCAGACCGTGGTGCTGCGGGGTCTCGCTGGAGACCACGCGTCGGGACCCGGCACCCGCCAAGTCACTAGGCGTGCAGGTGTGGCAGCAGAGCACGGCAGCAATGGCACGTCTGAGACTAGGCCTGGCCGGGTCTGGAGGGCACGAGTGAGTTCCACAAACAGAACGTCCGCTAAGGCGTCCACTGCTGCGGCACGGAGGCCGCGGCTCACACCATGGCCTGCGGGGAGGGTTCTCTGCAACCAGCTGCTGGGGAGGAAACATGCAAACCCGGGTCACGGATCAGCCAGCCACGTGTGCTGGCTAAAGCCCGAAATGCCACGCAGTCCTGAGCACAGGGACTAGCTGGCCTCTCAGTGGACAGAGCTGCTGAAAGCACCGGGCCACCAACTCGAGGTGGAGGGAGAAGTTGCCGAAGACAGTGGGACGGTCACCTTGGGGAAGAGGGACGCAGACTCAGTACGGAACAAAAGGGCTCGCGTGGGCACTGCTCGCTGCTCGCTCACGGTTGGACTTCCCTGCCGAGCCAGCCGCCCGAGTCTGCCTTTCCTCTGGCGACAGTCGCGTGACCAGAGCAAGGGCCAGGAGAGCTGAGCGGGGGCCACCGCGATGGGAGTTTTGCGGGGCAGACACGGTGGCGGGAGAAAGGCACAGGGAGCCGAAGGCATTTGAAGGAGCTGATTGTCGCGAGGAGGAATGACGGCACACGGAGGTGATGGGTGTTGAAAACTGATGGGGAATGGAGGGAGGAATCGAGGAATTTGGGCCACAGAATTATTGAAGTGGGTGCTAGGGAAGCACGTCGGGAGGACAGTGAGATGCCTGGAAGATCCTCCCGGGGTGCTGGGTTGGGTGTGCCGTGGGAGCAGGGCTGTGCCGGAGTCGGGGGCAGGACGCGAGGAATCGAACGGCCTTGGAGTGGGTGCCGGGTGCTGGGGTCCCCAGGAAGTGAGGCAGGAGTGCGGGTGGGAGGCGGCAGCAAGCCGGGGGGCCAGCTCCCTCCTGAACACGGGGGGAGCGACCAGGCAGGCAGTCGGACTGTGCATGGAGCTGGGGGCAGGTCGGATCGCTGGACGGAATGTGCCGGAAGGAGCTGGGGCTGCGAGGGAGGGGGCGGCCTGGAAGGGGCGGTGGGGGGAAGCAGCGTCTTGGCGTCCACTCCTGGCCCTCATCGGCCCACACAATCTCAACTCCACGGCGGGGCTTGACGTGAGCAGCTCTTGTTACGAGTTTATGGCCAGACCAGGTAAAGCAGTCACCCTCCAAGGTGGGCTTCGTTCCCACGCTACGGATTTTGAAACATGAAATTTCTTTACCCCTGTGCACACAGTGAAAACACAACCAAATGAGCAAAGCAGGTATGATTGGTGTGAAATAATTAATAGTTTTAAGTAAGAAAAAACTCCACACGTAAGAAAATTCCAGTCTCTGTGGTGTCGATGGGGGAGGAGTTCTTGTTACAAATTCACTGCATTGTCATCATACTGCGTAAATACAGACAAGCAAAAGAACAAAAGAAAACTCAAAATCCCCTCTATGTTAATTATTGCTAACACATGTACGGCATTCAGACCATGCAGGTGTATGTATGCACATATGTGTTCAGATAATTATATTTCTGCAAAATAAGATCATATCTGTATAGCTCTTTAATTCATCATAATATAGTTAAGCAATTTACCCATTTGGAGACATTTGCATTTTTTTAATTTCTTGTTATTTAAATTATTCCATGCTCAGTTTTGTGGTATTTTGTTTGTTTGTTTGTTTAAGACTGGGTCTCGCTATGTTACCCAGGCTGGACTCCAGCTCCCGGCCTCAAGCAATGCTCCCGTCTCAGCCTCCCAGCTTTCTGGGACTACAGGTGTGGGCCACTGCACTCAGCATCCATGTTTAATCTTCATGCTATGCTCACAGGCTAAAAAAATGGTAACTAGTTGTTTTATTCTGCCTTTATTTAAGCTTTTTTTCCTGATGAATTTGGCCATTTGCATTTCTTTTTAAAATTAAATGTCCTGTTCATTCTTTCTGCCCATATTTCTATTGGGAAAGATCAAAATTCATCTGCAAAATCCCAAAAAATCAAAGATTACTACAATGCTTCTAATAAACAAATGCAGTTTCTTCTATGAGCTGTTTCCCATGACTTTTGTTTTGCTTTGCTTTGTTTTTTGTCATTTTGGTCCTTATGGGTCGTGAAGGACCTACTCCCCGCGTACCAGGATCAGCAACGAACCGGCTCTGCATCAGGCGGGGTCAGGCCTCCCTGTATCTACGCAGAGAGGGTGAGGGCAGGTGAGACCCGCCCTGCTGGGCGCCAGCCTCCCTTGACCGATTATTCTGCCTTTCTAGACCTTGGCTTCTCAATCTGTAAGATAAACGGCTTTAAAGGACTGGTTAAGCTTTCAAGTCTTTGCAAACTCCAGGCCTCCAAAATTCCATGACCTGCACAGCCAGTGACAGATGAAGAAGCTCCACAGACAGGTGACTCCATTTCAGAACTGAAGTTCTTCCCTGGATTCTCAGGAATGTTGTTTTGTAATAAAAGGGGGAAAAATTGTCCCTGTGCACAAAGTACTGCAGAATGGTTCTTTCTGTACTTCTGTGAGCAAATTCAGCTCCGTTCTCAACTTTCGTTGTGTGACCACTGGACGAGACTTCCTAAGTGCCAGGCAGTTTGCCGACGGCACGGAAGGTCAGAGAGGGACCAGGGTTCAAAGAGAAGCCCAGGTGGAGCTGCCTCCCAGCTTGGAAGAATCGAGGAAGTCTTCACGGAGAAGGTGGCACAGCAAATCGATTACTTCCAAACCCAGATATCTGTGTGTACTTAGTTTGTATTTGCTGAGCCATCGCTCCATGCCACGCCCTGCACAGAAACCCTGGGACACGGGAGCTGATGAGACAGAGTCAGGGCTCTCACTGCAAGGAGTCCCCACACCAGCGCTGACGATGCAGCGTGTGACGCGGGGCATGGAGGATGCTGTAACCTGGGGAGAGACGCCTAACCCATTTCAGGGAGGGCCTTGTGACACGGGGCATGGAGGAAAGGGCAGCTGAACTGGTGCTGAAAGACGTGCGGGAGCGATTGAGGCAGATGACGAGAGGGAGGGCATTGGCGCAAAGCTGACCGCGCGGCAAAGGCCTTGGTGGTGGCGACCCCGCGCACCTGCACAGCGCCGAGTAACCCAGCATCTCTGAGGCGGAGCATGCGTGGGTGGCAAGTGACCCACACGGAAACGGCGGAAACGGCGGGGCCCGTTTGCAAACAGCTGAGTAACCAATGAACACAGATGGTCACACGTTCACGCTCTGGTGACGCGAACCCAGTGACATAGAATATTAACATCGTTAAAGCAAAAAAACAGGCACAAGCTGCAGCCAAACATACCACGGAAACCCACAAAGCATAAATATTGGAAGTCTCATATTTCAAGCACGACCGTCATTCCCGACATGTGATTTAACAGCTCATCTTTTGAAAAAAGAGAGGAAATGGGATTTATCATCTATTGGACAATTGGATTTTCCATTTTCTCCTGAAGTGGAATCTACTTCTGTGCCGGAAAACCACAATCCACAGAGGAGGTGAAGAAACGAGACATCGGGATAAATATGCCCCCGAAGGGCAGTCAGTAGACAAAAGGCTACTTCGGGAGATGCGCCAGCTGATGTCATAGTGAAGTCAGATAAAATTACTCATGGCTCTTCTGTTAACCAAAAAAATAATGAGAGGAAACCGGGAGAAGGTCATGAAAACGGCGTGGATTAGAAACAACTCCAGGCAGGGCCCAGTACCGGCGCACCGCGCTTACGCCACAGCAAGCGAACAGAGGAAATGTTCCTCCCAAGCTGCCCTTCCTCCACGCGTGCTCCCAGCCCCTCTGGGATGGCGCCCTCCGGCCACATCCTCATCCAAGCTGAGTCCCAGAGCAGGACGGCGGCCCAGGAGGTGCAGCTCAGCCTCCCGCCCCAGAGCGCGCAGACTCGCCAGCGTGTGTTTCGAATCTAATGTGCGCCTGAGTCCTGCCCTCAGGCCCCGCCCCGTGCCAGTCTGTCGCTTTCCGTGGGCCTCTGGGCACTCTGCCCTCACCTCCGCAGGTGCTGAAGCCCGTCCAGCCTCACCATGTGGGGCCTACGGGGCAGGGTGGGCTTCCTGCTTCTCGGGGGGCTGAGAGGGAGACCTCCTGTTCCCGGTCAGCTCAGCCTGGAGCGAGCTTCTTCTGGCTCTCCTTCCAGGCCATCAGCCTCCTTGTAACACTCCTCTGGACTCGCTCCAGCCTTTCGATAATTAAAAAAAGGGGCCAGTCTTGGTGGCTCACGCCTGTAATCCCAGCACTTTGGGAGGCCAGGGCGGGGGACTGGCCGAGGCCAGGAGTTGGAGACCAGCCTGAGCGACATAGCAAGACTCCATCTCTACAAAAACTTTTTAAAAATTGGCTGGGCATGGTGGCGCGTGCCTGCCTGCAGTCCCAGCTACTGGGGAGGCTGAGGCAGGAGGATGGCTGGAGCCCAGGAGGCAGAAGTTGCGGTGAGCGGTGATGGTACCACTGCACTCCAGCCTGGGCAGCAGAGCATGCGAGACCCTGATTCTGAAAAAATAAAGATAAAATAAAGGGAATGTGAGTGTGTGACGTTAGTTTGCATCAGTGGAAATATGGAACCCACGGGAGAGAGAGAGGACATCCTAGTCCCGCCCTGCCACAGGGACCTCTTCCGAGGGTCGGAAAGCACTAGCGTGGCATTTGGGACGTGGAAAGTGCTTAGTGCTATTATTTCGTCTTCGGAAACTGCAGTCCTTTGCCACAGACAGCAGGTCCTTTGCCACAGGACCAAGCCCCTAAAGCTCCTGCCTTCCCGGGAGGCGGTGCAGGCGGCTGAACACCTACACGCTGACACGGCAGCAGGGACAGTGTCTCCGCCCTGCGGGAGCCGGTTATCCGCAGAGGGCACGGAGCAGCAGGAATGGCGCAAGCATCCGACCAGCGCTCGGAGCAAGGGTGGGCTGCAGGAATCGGGGGCAGGGAGGAGACGGCCTCACTCCCAGCAAACCCACTGGTGGCGCAGCTCCCTCCGAGCCTCGCGCCCTCGCGGTGAGCCCCAGGCAGCTGTATCGTGCGGAGACTTTCGGCCTGTGTTCTCAGGAGCCTCCGAACCGGGACGAACTCCCTCCCGTGCTGCAGATTGGCTCTAGACAGAGTGTGAGGGCAGATTTCCAGCGCCGGCCCCAGGTCTCCTGCACGGGGAGGGAGGAGCTTCACCTCTCCGAATAAAAGCACCTGCCCAGGTGCAGTGGGGGCTCCTCTCTCCTCCAAACACTGTCTGGGAAACAGCGCCCATCCTTTCATGCCTGATCTCAGCTGGCGGAGTCCTTTGTGGCACCTCAGTGGACACACTTAGAGAGGAAGAGGAGGGGGGAGAGGTGACACGTATGTGGCCGTAGCCACCCGCTCAACCTCACTGGCACTGTGTGATCACAGCCCGACGACACCCAGCTACGCCAGAGTGACAGGCAGCTCACAGAGCTGTCCTGGGAGGAAGCCTGTCTCCTGGAATAGGAGCCACAGACGTGAGGATGATCCAGGTGTGCAGCCTGGACCTGCCCAAATGTAAAAACTGTGAAAAGACCTCTCAGGAAATGGTGGCGGCGGCTGCATAACACTGGGAATGTGCTTAATGCCATTGAAATAGACCCTGAGAAATAAGGATGGCAAATGTCATGCTGTATCACAATTTTTTAAACAAAGATGATCTCGGGTGACCATGAATCAGCCTCCGGGCAGCAGCCAGCCCCTTCCCAGTGAAGACGCCGTTCACAGATGAGACACTGCAGGTTCTGGGCCCGCGGCCTCTGCCCTCACCACCAGCGTCATCTGGCAGACTTCTTAATCCCCTGGAGTCGCTGCTTCTGTGCGCGTAAAGCGCAGGGATGTTGGGACGAGGAAATGAGATCATTTAGGATTCTCACAGCACTGGACGCCTGGCCATCCCGGTCTGCCTGCAGCGGAAGGATTCCTGGGATATGGGACCTTCGGTGCCAAAGCCAGACCCACCAGGCAAACCAGGATGTCTGGTCGCCCTGGCAGCATCTGACACAGCAAGTACTCGACAGTGGCATTTATCAGTGCACGTCACGACTATTTCTACACTGTAAAGAGACGACACCCAGGCCGGGCCCTATTCCACCTTCGCGTGGATTCGCGCAGTTAATCTGCACAACCAGCTCGAGGCAGGTGATTACCACCTTGTGTTGCAGAGGAGGAGACCGAGCAGACGGATCCAGATCCGCACCCGGGCAGCCCGCGTCTGTGCCGCGCCGTCCCCACCGCTGTTACGCGCTACGTCCCGGGTGCTGTTCTCAGTGCTTTAACTTCGTTAACGCGTTTATTTCTTACGATGACCCTCTCACTTCTGTCATAGACCAGGAAGAAGGGAGGCTCATTTGGGCGGGTGGGGAAGAATTCGTGGAGCACTAAGCGCAATTGCTGAATCCGTTACGTGAAGCCGACGACCAGCGTCCCGGGCTCCTCAGTCCCGGCAGAGCGGGGCGTCGATGCCTCTGTGTGACAAGCCTGGGCACAGCAGCAGGTCCGGGGAGGCCCAGAACCCGCACAGGCAACTCGAACAAGAGGAGCCGTCTTAGCAAACGGAATACTCGATCCATACGCAGCCTTCCTGCTTGTCGAGGAAACGCAGAGCGTGTGACCAGCAGGCTCAGTGTTTAGCGGATGATAAACCTTTCAGGTGACCACCAGCAGCAGCACGCAAGTCCAGGAGGCTGGCACAGCTGCCGCTGCTGGTGGCACGGGGTGGGGGGGGGTGACATTCCATGAAACGTCGCGGGGGACGCGAGGAGGCTCCGTGTGCGGCTGAGTGAGAACGGCTGCGTTCAGGGCGGGGCTCGCGCTGTGTTTGCCGCAACGTAACACTTTGCATAAACGTCACCAGGGTCAGGAAAGGACTTGGAAAGAGAAAAGCATCTGACGTTCTAAGGGCAGGACCGTGGTGATTCTCCCAGTGTCCTTCGTTGCTGCCTGCTGTGTGACGAAGGCAGAGGACAGGACGCCGCCCGGCTGACCCACTGTTCTGCCGTTGGCGGCCTGCGGCTGGGTCCTGGCCCTGCCCCTCCCTCCCGGCAACTCGGGGCTGAGCAGTCCTCGTCCGTGCAAAGCCCTAATCCCTCCTGTGGCCGCGCCTGCCCCACGCAGACTGGCTTGTCGTTTGGGGGCAAGGGCAAGAGTCGCGACCCACCCCTCCTCGTTCCCTCCCTGCGCCTGACGGACCAGTGTCACCAAGGAAGTGCCGCTGAGCCCAGCACTTGGCCCATGTCCTCTTTCTGGTTTCTCTCTGCAGGGGGCATCGGGGAGGCCAGACGTTTCGGAGGGATCTGGACCTTCCTCTGAGGAAGGGAGCAGCGTGCATTTCGAGGGGGATCCGCAGCCCCCCGCTATGAAATGGAGGAGGCGCAGCCTGAAGTCCAGGAGACCCCTTAGCTCCAGGGTGAGCAGTTTCCCATTAAATAAGGATTTTCTCAGCCAGCAGCATTACGCAATTGTCTGCTCAGGTCAGTAGAGACAGAATCTAGAGGAAGTTTAAAGCTTCCAAAGGGAGAAAAGTTGTTTTGCAAAATATTTTCAAAGATGAAGAGAACTTGACAAAAACAATCCGGGCATTTTCTTTTAAGTCCAAAGGAAATGATTCAACCTGAGCAAAGGTCACTAATGACAGGATGAGTTCGATCGTGTTATAAACATCGAATATTCGACAGCTCTGCCTGGCCAGCCAGGAGTCACCCCGGCTTCTGCCGTGTGTGAGTGTGTGTGTGTCTGTGTGTGTTTGTGTTTGTGTTTGTGTGTGTTTGTGTGTGTCTGTGTGTTTGTGTGTGTGCTTTTCTTCTTTAGGCTTTGGTTCAAAACTACTTCCAGAAGGTTCTACCTGATGCTTAGGGGTGATTCTTTTAAGCAGGGTCAGGCTGGCCCTGGAGACACTCCAGACACCCTGGCCCCAGGAAAGTGCTCCAGGCTTCTCTGCAGCAACCAATGCTGGCATTCTTTTTTCCTGAGGGCCAAATGCTACCAAAATAAATCGACTTGGAAACACACAAAGATTGCCCTTTAATTTGGGAGGAGAGTGTGCAGAATAAGGTCGGCCGTGCTGGAGCAGTGATTCGTAAGCACGGCTGCACACTGCAACTGAGGTGCCTGGAAGACTCAGGGCTGACCCCGCCCAACGAATTAGTAGGATTTAATGGGTTTGGGTTTGGCCTGGGTATCGAGTCCCTAAAAACCTTTCCCTTTAAAAAGATTGTTTCACATACAGTCACGTGCCAGATGACGGTGTTTTGGTCAATGACAGACTGTGTCTATGGCGGAGGTCCCACCGGGTTACAATGAAGTATTTTCACTGCACCTTTTTTCTGTTTAGATGCACAAACACTCACCATTGCGTTACGATTGCCCACAGAATTCGGTATGGAAACACTCCGCCCGGGTTTGCAGCCCAGGGGTAGTAACTGGGCTACAGCGAGGCCGGGAGCCTGCGCCTTCTAGGGCCTTCAGTGTGGCCTTTTGACTGAACCCAAATTTCACAGAACCCTTTTATTTTTATTAATACATTTTGCTTGTCTTTTATATTTTGTTTATATTTTTTAAATGAAAATATTTAAAATACCAAAGAATAAACGTTTTGATGAAATAATCCTCCCAGATTGACCAGCGCAATTAGAACTTTAGTCAGCCACGAGGGCTAAAGCGACGTTGCTACGCTCAGGACTTCACGCTGACTCCCCGCCTGGCTGGTGCCGGGCGCAGGAGGTGGCTGGCAAAAGTCTATGGGGTTCAACTTCGCCAGTCCGGTATCGGCTTTTGACGACAGTGCACTGTGCTCCTGTCTGAAGTCGAATTTGTGGATGGTTTTTTACTATTCACAGAGATTTTTAAAGACTAGATACCCAGCCTGCAGCCCGAACCCATTAACTCCTACTAATCTGTGGGGCGGGGTCAGACCTCAGTCTTTAAGGCACCTCAGTGTTGCAGTGTATGAGCCATGGTGACAAACCACTGCTCCAACAGTATTTTTAATTCAACTCAACAGTATTTTGACAGCCCATCATGTCAAAGAAGACCAAGAGAACACTGAAGAAAGAAAATAGATTTTTAATGAGGACTGGGAATTGCAATATTATCTTGTTTCTGCTAAAGATAAGATGATTTGTTTGTGTTTTGATGCTGCAATATCAACGTTAAAGAAATTCAGTGCTCATCTGCATTATAGCACTCACAGGGACCACAGATATTTCACATTAGAGGGAGAGGCGTGAAAGGTCGTACTGCAGACATTAAAAGATGAAAAGCAAAAGCAAAGATAATTCTTTCAAGCAGCAATAAGACCTGGAAATAATGCCACTGAAGCAACTTATAAAGTAGTTGATATACTCAGGAAAAAAAGGAAGCCATTCAATGATGTAGAAATTGTGAAAGAATGAATTGTCTAAGTTGTGGGATGCTTAGACCCCGATA
Source organism: Avahi laniger (assembly GCA_963575035.1). NCBI lineage: Eukaryota > Metazoa > Chordata > Mammalia > Primates > Indriidae > Avahi > Avahi laniger. The sequence goes on along the minus strand of CAUYSK010004112.1, from coordinate 201 downwards.
ACGTTTCAAACAACTGCCTCTTCCAAGGAGAACCAAACTGATGAGCAGCATGAATCAGCCTTCAACTCACAGAACAACTTCATGTAACACTGCAAAAGGAAAATAACATTATTCAACTGCTTTGGATGAATCAACTGACACTACTGACTCTGCACAGGTTTTATACTTCATTCAGGGCCTAACAGAAGATTTTCTTTTCTG
>CAUYSK010004110.1:0-14545 GCA_963575035.1 Avahi laniger | reverse complement strand
ACATAGACTTTATTCTCCGCTAATGGATGCTCTTGGGCAGCTTCAGAGTTTTCGCAACTCTTCTTCCTCTTGGTGGCTGCACACACACAGAAGGAATTGTTGTCTAGTGTGGCTGGTGTTCTAGTAAAGTCAGGAAATCTTTAGGAACACATTGAAAATGGTATCAGTTATTAAAATTGAGTTGTTCTTCAAAGTTCTCAATTAATTACCTTAGAGATTTTTTTTTATTTCAGCATATTATGGGGGTACAGATGTTTAGGTTACGTATGTTGCCCTTGCCCCCTCTCCCCCGCTAAGTCTGAGTTTCAAATATGTCCATCCTTCGGGTGGTGTGCATTGTATTCTTTGTGTGTATATATCCGTCCCCTCTCCCTCCTCCCCCTCCCCCCTGCCCAACATCCAATAGATGTTATTCTTATATGTGCACTTATGTGTTGATCAGTTAATACCAATTTGATGGTGAGTACATGTGGTGCTTGTCTCAGCAATCCCATTACTGGGCATCTACCCAAAAGAGCAAAGGATGCTGTATAAGAAAGATACCTGCACTCGAATGTTTATAGCAGCACAATTCACAATTGCAAAGATGTGGAAACAACCCAAGTGTCCATCAATACATGAGTGGATTAATAAAATGTGGTATATGTATACCATGAAGTACTATTCAGCTTTAAGAGACAATGGTGATATAGCACCTCTTTATACTCCTGGTTAGAGCTGGAACGCATTCTATCAAGTGAGGTATCCCAACAATAGAGATGATTATTTAGAATCCATTTGTCATGATCCGACACAGTCCCTTGTCAAGGCTCACCAACTAATTGTGTTATAAGAATTTTTAATATTTTTTTTCCATTTGATCTATAGAAGTATTTTAGGATTTTATTATTTTAAAATACACTTATGATATTTAACTGGATTGGTAGCAATTTATGGCCAAATTTTATGCATATGGCTTTGGAAGAGACTATGTTCCTCCTTGTTACTGTCTATAGGACAATGTCTGCTATCTATGAACTATCCTTTTAGTGGGTGGGGTGGAAGGGCTCATATCTGAGTGAAGTATCAAAGAGAATCTTTCATTTACTCATTCATCAAGTCTTTTATCAAGTGTATAATTCATGCCAAGCACAATTCTGGACATAAGAACTGTGATCCAAAAAGACACAATTCCTCCTCTCATGGGGCTTGCTTTCTAGTTAAAGAAGAAAATAAACAATTAAACTAAAAATATATAATGTACCTTTAGGGGAGTGAAAAACACCTGTTCTATCCATCTTAGGTTTTCTGGTTGGGGCCCTATAAATAAAATTGGCCAAATACAGATTATCAAAAGAAAAACAAACAGAAGTTATTCACTTGAATATCACACTTAAAAATGGGAGTGCCCAGAAGTGTGTAATGCAAAAGGTTGGTTGAAACTTGTATGTATATATCATCTTAGGTTAAAACAAAGGAAGAGGGTGTTGGACATCTAGATAGTTAGTCAAGTTATGTGAAAATGACCAGGAAAAGTCTGGCAAATAAGGATTAATTAATATTTTTGTGCAAATTTAAATTTTCTTCACTGATAACATAAGATTCCTCCTTTCCCTGGTATAGGAAAGGGAGACCTCTTTACAAATGGGAATTGTTTTTATAAATATAAATTTCCTTTACAAAGGGGAAACTTGTGCCCTGTTTTAGAGCTTATCACAAGTCTGCTAGTTCTCAATGGCCTTTAGTTAAAAATAATCCGTATGTCCAAGAGGCATATTTTTGGATGCATAATTGATACCTCTCATACTACAAAATGACATGATGAAAAATAAAATGGGCATAAAAAGTGATGATGTGGAAAGAAGTAGGTAGGGCTATATTACTATATTTCAAAGACATCAACAATTGCAAATATGCAACTATATTTACCTACCAATTAGAAGAACAGAACAGCTTCCAATTATAATTATAAGATGCATCCAATTCTCAGAGGTGTTAAAATGTAAAAAAAGAAAAAAGTCATCTTAAAATCTTAAATCAGAGAAATAGAGTGTGTAGTGTGTTGTCAGGAAGGTTTTACTGAAAATGATATTTAAGCAGAGACCTGAGAGAAAGAACAGTGGGAGATGTATGAGTATCGAGGGAAGAGTTTTTCAAACAGAGGGACGAGGAGGTGTAAACTTCCTGAGGTGGGTGCATACTTTGAATTCTCATGTTGGAAAAAGGACAAATAGGCTAGTATACGTGGAAGGCAGTGGACAGGGAGCAGATCTTGCAGGGCCTTCTAGGCCATGGTAAGAAATTCAGATTTTTCTCGGAGTGAGAAGGAAAGCCAGTGTAGGCTTTGAGCTGAGGAGGGACACGACCTGATTTAAGATGTCAAAGAATCGTTCCGGCTGCTCTCCACCCTGTGGAGAATAGACAATAGGGGAAAAATGATGAAAGCAGAGCAGAAAGGTAGGAAACTATTGAAATAATCCATACAAGAGTTTATGGTGGCTTTGACTAATGGGTCAGGTGCTAGCAGGGAAGTTGATGAGAAATGGTTAGATTCTTGGTGAATTTGAGATGCTATATATAACTCAATACTTTTAAAAGGCTGTACTATTCTCTAGAGATGCCAGTCATATTTGTTATGCAATTGATCTGAGACCCCAGGGCACTCTTTAGATAGGAAAGATAAAATTAATGGAAAGTCCTAGTGAAAGAGTACAATTTTGAAACAAGAAGATGTCAATGTTGAGGACCTCTGGTGGCAAAGCTCAGAGAGATTCCCCATCTGGACATAGATGCTGGCTTAAAACTATGGATTAAGAAGCAGAATTTCCTTGGAGAGTGAAAATATCCTATTTGCCTAAGTAGTGAATGTACAGCAGAAAAATTGAACTGATTGAAATTGGGTGAGAAAAAGCCCTGAGAATCTAGGAACCTAGTACATATCTTTATCTCAACGAGTTGATGATCCCAGTTCACGGTCTATTTTATGAACTCTCTGCTTAGTAAATCAATACATTTTTCTATTTTTATAATTTCTTTAAAGTGTGTGTTGCTTAGTAAAATCCCACCTTTTTATTACTGAAAATAAGTGAAACAAATTTTAACCCTGGAGTCCACATACCTGGGCTTGAATGCCAAGGCTGCAACCTCCTGTTTACCTGAGCTTTGGAAATTTACTTCTCTGAACTCTCAGCACCAACCTCTGAGAAAAGAGGCTAATAATAACAATACCTTCTTCATAGGATTGTTGTAAGAATTATAGGAGAGCATGTAGTTTTGGCATCCAGCACAATAGGTGATGCATAGTAAGTTTTTAATGATTAGCTATCAATCGTAAAGGTACAAGTATATACAGAAGAACATAATGCCCATCCGAAGGCTAACATGGTGACAGCGGTCATGCCCCCAGATGAAGAACCAAGGAAATCTATTGTTCTCCTACAGACAGAAAAATCTAACTCAAAAAAGAAAAGAAGAATGGGTTCAAATTGAGGGTTTTTTCCTTCCTGGGTTTTCTTCCCCTCACAACACCTTCTGTGCACTCGACTTGCATGAAGTGCTGGCTCTCCTTAATCTAGGGTCTCCCTTGAGTTCTGTGTCTCAATAGAATGTCAGTGTTAGCCAGTGAGAATCTGTTAAGTTAATTAGGTGAGCAGGTGGAAACCTAGAGGAATAATATAACATTTGCTATTGAAATGAGACTCTTAGGGGACCTCTTTAGTGTTTGCCTGGGGGGGACCATCTTTTGTTGTAATTGTTGCACATTTGGTGGACACTTCAGAAAAGTCCTGCCAAATTGGACTGTGTAGAATTTGTTGAGCTAGACTCTTTGAATTTAGTTTGATGTCTCTCCTACTCTGTCTGTGACTCTTGCTTTCTCCTTCTGTCGCCCGCCTAAAGCATCATCCAGTTCCTCTCATGCCTCTCTCCCTTTCATTTTCCATCTGTTTGTCTCTCACTTTCCCCATATTGGTTTTTCGCTATACATTTCCGTGGCACCTTTCACCAGAGATCCTCAGAGCTCAACATAGTTGTTACTCGGTGGGCTTTGCAGAGCACTCGTCAGTGTTTCCACCAAAGGATGAATTAACTCCCTGCTGCCCTTCACCAACCTGTAGCAAGGGGCCATGCTGTTCCTGGTTAGTTTAAGGCAGCAGGGAACTAATTGTTCCCTTAGTCAGTGTGGTGGTAAACTTCTTTCATTATGTTCACAGGTTCACAGGTTCACATTCTGCTCTTAAAAGAACCTATTTTTACTAACTTCTTGGCTGATTACCACCCTGCCTGTAATCCATTCTTATGGCAGGAAAGGTGCTGTCAAGGCAGCTCCAGGCAAAGTGGGATAATACGGTGTTTTTTGACACCTTTCAGTGTGAGCTTTGGCTTTCTTAAGTAATGGAGACAGCCTGCATCATTATTTTTAAGGAGAAAGATGTCACCATGTGGCTGAGTTTGTGTTCACTAATGTGCAGATTTGGGAGATCATCATTTTCTATTTTTCTCAGATTGCATTGTCAAGAGATGGATAGAGCAGAGTGAGCCCTGATTCACGTTCAGTGCTAGAGGGCCTTGAAAAATGTAGGCATTCTACAAAGGCTACAATTTACAAACGGTGTGTTCATACCCACCTGTGCAGCTGTTAGGCTGTAGTTAACACCTGTATGCATTGTGAATGAGTATTAGAAATATTCATGAGAAATGCTAAGTGCAGGAAACACATATTTCAAAAAAATCTCTGCAATACCTATGAAGAATCCTCATGTTCTTGATATTATAGAGGCAAATATGCACAGTAAAAATGTAACCTTATTCCATAAATCCCAATTATTGATTAACACTTGCTGGTTCTACCTGTACAGCATATATCCTGTGATACTGCCAGCAATGAGAAAGAGAGTTTTCTGCCAGTACCCAACATTCTGTGGGTGTACAGTAAATATTAAGCTATTACTGCAGTAATTGAAAGATAAAAGGAAATTTTGTAGAATTGATTAACTGGCAGTACTTATCATGAGCGTGATGATTCTTCTAGATTAATCACAACGCGCACGTGCGCACACACACACACACACACACACACACACACACAGTCACCACCCTTCTTTCTCTTTTCCACCGCCTCCCCTTCCTTTTTCTCCTTCCACTCCTTTTTTAATGGCTGTCTTTTCCCTTGGTCCTTTAATATTTTTTTCTATAATAAATTATTTCAAATGGCAAATTTAGTTTTACCTTAATAACTTCTAATTAGTCCCTTGGTCAGTTTTCTCTCCAGCTCTCAAATTGAGCTCTATTTCTAGATCCCACAGTTCTACCTTAGGCTAAGTGTCCAGTCACTTTGAGTTGTTGACCTGCCTTCAATCTTTCTTATGTCCTTCATGCAGCTTCCAGCCAATCTTTTCACTCCTCTCCTACCCTCAGCCACCAACGTGGTTCCTAAAGCCTGAGTCCCATGTTAGCTCCAAGCCCAGAATTCAAGACGTTCTGTCAACTGCCCACACCGTTCATTCCCAGTAGCGTCACTTGTCGCCCTAACTCTTGGCAGACCTCTGTTGCAGCCAAGTCCAGTTACCTTGAACCCCTCATACTATTGACTCGTTTCCTTCATGGTGTTTTGGAGCATTTTGCAAAGATCTTCCTTTGGCACCCTGCCAGTGCATAGGCTTCATTTCCCCATGAGTAGTTCAAACCTCTCATCTTCTTGGAAGTGTTTCTGGGGATAGTCATATATCTTTGTAAGTAATCTACATCGTTTTACTTTATGTATCAATTTTGCTGGCAGCCAGCTTTCATCTGTTGCTCTGTTACTTAGCTGTCTTTCTCAAGGAATTCTCTATGTGTGCTTCTTTTTCTTATTAAATTATAAACTAATGCTTATCACTAACCTTGTTTCTGTGCATGGTATAGTATTATGTACATAATAGACACAGGTGAATGTTTCTTAACTAATCCTCATTCCCTTGTTGATATATTCCTCATGTCACTGTTTCTTTTCATAGAAGTGTGAAGACTCTCTCTAGCTAGATTTTTAAAAACCTAAAACTGTAGCTATTTAACTTTTATAGAGCCCCACATCCAGTGAGTAATCAAAATTGTGTTCATATACTAAAATAAAATAAGGAAGTTAACCAATTATTATTTTATTTTGTTTCCATTATTAACAGAAAGTCTTATCACTTTTTTGTTACTACTTCTGCAATTGATTTTGCTATACTTTCCAATTGTTTGGGGTATTAATATTATCTTTAAAGAGAAGTTATAAGCTCCTTTAGGAATGAACTTTGACTTCTATGCCTGTGTCTTTATAGTACAGAACTGAGAGAGTTCAGCTGAAAATAGCAGATAATAAGTAATAATTTGCTAAATAACCTTAAAAAAAACAAGGCTCTCTTCTGGTTTTTTTCCATAAATAACCTAACACAGTCAGCAGTCAGAAACATGAATTTTGAAGCCAAGCTGAGTCTGAATCTAAATCTTTGAACTGTGTGACTTGGCCAAGTTACTAAACCTTTCTGTGCCTCAATTCATGTACTCGTAATATGGAAATCATAATAATGCTCACCTTACAGAAATGTTGTGAATATTAAATTGAGTTAATATATGTAAAACATGTATTAGGAGAAAATCTGTCATGCAATAACTACTAAAATGTATTTGCTATTATATGTTGTCCTCAAGCACTATAGTCTTGTAGGGTAGATCTCAACTTTATTTTGATTTTTGCTGGCTAGAATAATCACACTCTACTTTGAAATATTCCCCTTGAATAAATATTATAAAGAAATGTCTCATGGTCCTTTTTCTGTAGAATGATGTTGATGATCAATCCTGTTAATATAAGCAGATCCAGGGATACCAGTCAATAAACAAAAATGAATAGTACAATCAAATAAGATCTTGAGAGAACATAGACCTACAAAGTATAACGGTAACTAGTGCTTGAATTGCTACTGCAGTATTCTGAGCTCTTGACAAGAAAGATGGGTAAAAAGTGGCATTGGTATTTTCTGGATGATGGCTTTGCAGATAGGTGATGTTTTAGAGTTATCTTTAGGAAATTATGCTTTAAATTTATGTCCTGAGTAGCTGGATCACACATGATATATTCACCCTCAGCCCAGAGGCCCTTTCTGCTCCCACAACCATCTTAATCCTCTTCCCACCAGGAAAATTCTTATTCATATTTCAAAACCCAACTCAGGTGTCATTTTTTAATTCTTTGTTTCTCTACCTCTACCTGCATCTCTCTAAAATAAATCAGTTCTCAAAGCTACTTCCATTACTTACTCATGTTCCTACCATTGTATTTATTACCTGTATTCTAACTTGTTTGTTTACCTGCCTATCTTCTTTTGGCTTAGTTATATTATGGACTGGACTTTAATAAACTCCCTATCCCAAGTTCCCAGCCTAGTTTCTAAAAGCAGGCCTTAGATTGCTCAGCAATCCTGACTCAAGGCCAGCCTAGTTTATAATGCACTTTAACTGTCCACAGTTTTTGTTTTGTTTTCCTTTGTTTATTGGTTCTATTAATTTTTAAGTCATTTATAAAAATGTTATAGAGTTGCTGAATAGGGAACCAAATAAACAGTACCAAGAGCATAAATCCTATATTGATAAGAAAAACTCAATAAATTAGAAAAGTCAACGAAAGCTCACAAAGCAAAGATCTTTAAAATGAAGTCTGTCATTTTGAAGAGACATGCAGAACTCTTTAGTAATGCCTACCACCTATGCAGAGTTGGAATTCAAAAGCTAGAAAATCTTCAACTATTTTTACTCACAGAAAACTAAAAACTTAAAAGCAGAAGTCATTGGTAGCAGAATAGGAAAACTGTCTGGGGATTGGGGGTTGGGAGTTGACATAAGATGGGCTTTAGGATTAGATGGATTTGGTTTCTAATTCCAGTTCAGCAATTTATCACTTGGCTTCAGGGAATCAAAGTATTTCCTTAACCTCAGTTTCCTTATGTGGAAAATGAAATCTACCTCTGTGGGCTGCTATGAAGCTTATACATTCCAAGTTTAGATGCTTGGCATGAATAACTGCTGAACAAATATTACCTATTACCATCATTGGAGTAGAAAAGATCGAGATTCATTGGTGGAAGCAGTGCAATAATGCAACTGCTAGCTTAGTTTAATTTCAAAAAATTCTTGAGGACTAAATCCATAAAACTTTGTTTAAAAATATTCAAATACATATGCTACAAGAAATATTATTTGATATTCATATACTTATAGAACCACTTTATTTAATGACTATGTATCAATTTATCATTAAATATAATTTTTACTTTTAAGAAAATAGATTGGTGACAGAAAATAATTGGTGTAGTAATTTTAGGATACAACAAAATAATGATAAACTATCATTTTAACAAAATTAATTATAAGAAGTAGATGTCTTCTGTTCTGAGTTTTCAGTGCCTGAGTATTTGATAAGGTTTTAGGTTCATAGCTCAACAACATTCTAAAAGAAAAAGTTAAATATAAGCAACACTACTCTTCCCATTGCTAGTGGATAAGCATGATGAGCTAACTGCTATGTGAACACAGACACATGCAACTAGCTTTAGTTCCATATGTGATTAAAAGTTTGAAACCTCTCTCAAGATATCCATCCCTGAATGCCCCTCTTAAAGTTGATAAGACTACTGAATTATGACCATAGCCTTAGAAAATATTAAACATAAGATTTATTTGCATTTCTCTTTTTCTCCACCCCTACCCCTAAAAAAAATAAGAAGAATGGTGCTTTTGAAAAGTCCAAGAGTTTCAGCATATCAGTGGAAAGAGAATTAACATTTCAACTTTTAATAACAAGGCTATTTTTAAGAGAAGAAAATTTGGTATGGTTACAATTTCATGAACAGTCTTCCTCAAGGGACTGGCAACCCAATAAAAATAGAGCAAAATCCTTGTATCTGCCATCATCTTAAGCATCATTAAAAACAAGAAGTTTGAACATCTCCATGCCTGATGTATTGCAGAGACCTGATTCACTCAAATAGTCCATATCTGTTATGAAGATCCCCCTCCACCCGATGTGAGAATAAAATCTTACACTATAGACTCACTTAGTATGATTGCATATTATTTTTCATATCAGATTATTAGTTTTATATTCCTTGATAATGTCACTCTGTGGTAGGCTTTACTTCCATTTTCAGAAGCACATCCAGAGTAAATCAAATTTAGTAACTTTTCCAAAGTCATAGGTGAGCTGAGGCAGATAGAAGATTCAATGGGCAGTATCAGAATGGCCGCTGAAGCATTGCAAGTTTCCCTATAATTAGCTAAAAAATAATCCTTAATAGGTACAGGAAATTTATGCCCAAAAGGAAGGATCAGGACATATTTGGAAGCTTGAAATTTCTAATAATAATGAACTTTTTTATGGGCACATTCATTTTTATAGTCATTTCTCTTTTCTTTTTTCATCTACCTTCCACCCTTTCTTAATTACAAAGGACTTTCCACCAAAGTTTCTCTCATAAAAAGGAATGGCCTATGCCCCTCACACTATTCAACTGATTATACACACACTGTCTTAGCCTGTCAGCTCAATCAATTAATCATCACCAGTCTCCTCTAGACACTGACACAGAGAGCCCTTTCACTTGGCAGAAGAGAAAAAGAAAGCAAAATACATAAAAAGAAGAAAAAAAAACAAAGAAAATTTAGTAGACTAATACTTTATTTGCATTTATCTCTACCTCACTTATGAATGGAATAAGCTAAGATTTCTAACTAAAATTTCTCACTGGCATAAAAATACTGTTATAAAACCACCTTAAAAGTAATGCAGTAATACCTTTCATTTCCATCTAATACAGTATACATGTTGAAAGAATCTAAGGCAATCTAATGACTTAAAAAAATAAACACTAATTATTTCTCACCTGTCTTTTTCTATTTAACCTTAATTATATATGATGATCACTGTTGGGATTCTGAAATAGAACTTGTACCCATGTTTTCTATTCTGGTTTTCTTAAGATTGATGCTACCTCGCTTTAGAGCTCACGAGAGATAATTTCCATTTCTTGGAAGTAAAAAATAAATTCTCCCAGAAGAACTTGTTAAGGATAAGTTTCCAACTTTCTCCAGTATCTAGGGAGATCTTAAAAGCTCCCAGATGGTTATAGGTAATGGATAGCTCTGCCGGAGATGCCCCATGCTAAAGGCCACCGTAAAGAAAAACTGCCTTTATAATAATGGTGTTACAGATAGGTTCTTTCAGTGCCAGACTTGGGGTGACCCACTGTATTCAACATGAACTAGACCCTAAGATCCAGAAAGAAGTAAATATGAATCTTAATAACTCCCTCTAAATTCATATTTATTCTCTATATATCCTTGATGGACCAAAACACATAATAGAGTTCTTATAATGGCCAGGCTCATTTTTAAGTTGTTTTCACACAATAAGTAGCAGAAATTTCAGGGATGAGGAAAAATCAGAAGCACTACTTACCTCCTTTTGACATTTTGCCAAATCTTCACCAGAGTAAAAATATTTCTGTGATCATCATTCTCCAGAACAGGCAGGAATGACACTTCACATCTCTGTCCATGGTCCTGAAGCAAATCCAAACACAAATCATGCAATTTTAGATTTCCGTAATAGACCTAAAACACTTCTTAACAAAAATGCTTGCAGTTGCGTATTTTGCAACAGAAAGTAAATTTTTTGAGTTAGTTTAAGATTGTTTAACATGGAAAGAAAGGTAGGTAAAAATGCAATAGATACTAATTTAATAGGTTAGTTTGTTATATACTTAGAACAGATGCTCAGTTGAATACACTATTCAGTGTTAGTTTCTAAATTTATGAAAGTACTTTAAAAAGGTAGTACAAATATTGCTTGATTTCTTAAATATTAAAATACATCCAATAAAATTTGGGCAACTTTACTTATTGAGATGTGCAGATTTTACATGTTTTATTTATTTAAATTCAGAACAAAAAAAAAAACTTTGATATTTTATAATTGCACTCAAATTATTAAGTGACACTTGGATTATGAAATGTAAGGCATTTAAGTATTCCCAACTACTGTAGTGGTGAGAGGGATCCATGGATTCTGCAGCAGAAATGTTTAATGTATCAGTTTAAACCAGTTCTGTCCTTTATCAGAAGGAAAAATAAAATAAATACTCCCCTAGGGGCTGCCAAAGAGAAAAGTGCATTCTTTCACCCCCTGTCAGGTATTCCAATGAAGCTGAGTCTGCACCTGCTTCATCTTTAACCAGGCACTGACTAAAAATTGTGTCCCCTACTACATGGATTTCCAAAGCATTCTTTAAATTCTGTTTCTTTTCCCTCCTTGAAACCCACCTACCACCGTTTCTCTTGGTATATCAAAAAATAAATGTGAGTGAATACATAGGAAGAATCATGTAAGGACATAGAAATGGTGATGGATGCCCTCAAAATAACTAGGCATTTTTTTTTCTATTTTTATTTTTATTTAAAAAAATTGTTGGTACTGATTTTTTCTTCTTAACCACAGCTCTTTCATTAGTTTCAGAGCCAGAATGAATCTGAACACAGGAATTCTATTTATCGCTAAAGCCCATTGCCAGTGTGTAAAGGAAAAATGGTTCCAGACATTCTCTTACCATTCTGGGAAAATTTCATCCTCCCAGTAATGTCTTATTATTTTCTGAATAATCCTAAAAGATTTTAAAATGAAAAAAAACACACACACAAGCGAAGAATTGTTGGGGAGCACTGACATTATTCTAAATAGAACTGTAGAGAAATGAGTGACTTGTTTGAGGATTTCAGGACACTGAAGTCATTATTTGCCTTATGTCTTAGAGAAATGTACATGTTTTATGTATTCAGGATTTAAAGGGAAAATAAGGGTTTTTTTCCATCAAAATTTAATCTGGAATGTGTTTTCACCCTATCCTTCCTCCTCTGGGTATTTGAGCTTATACATTTCAAACACAAATAGCAGAGAGATACTTTTAAAAACTAATGTTTATGCCATTAGTTCATGAAACACTTTTGTAGGATGTTATCTCTTTGGTGACTTATGATCAATTTTCTCCTATTCTATAACAATTTCAAAATAACCGAAATACTGCTCTGAATGATTATTATTGAAATTTCAGTTATTTTAGTTTCTCTTTTTTCCACCCACTGTGTCTAATCCACCCACTGACTACTGACTATTTTGCTACCTACTCCATCCTTTTCACTTCTATCTCTATAAATTAGGTGCTTATTACCAAAATTCTGAATTTCTTCCATGGCCCCCAAACCCCTTTCTTTCTCTTTTCCATGTGGCTTTCAGTCTGCCCTACTCCTCAGAGTTAAATGACATGTCTAAAACCTATTTTGATGATCATTTACCCTCTGTTAAAATGTTTCATGAGATTCCTTCTTTTGGTAAAATATTTTAACCTGATACTTAAGGCCCAAATTTACCTGACTGTGACCTGTTTTCCCAATCTCTCATTGCGTTAATTTTTCACAAGAGTTCTCTTTCTGGAGAGGATGTTCTATGGATTGTCTACTGAACATTCCATCCTTACCTCCTACCTTTTTGGACTATGCTCATAGTGTGCTCAGGACCTGCATCCCCTGTGCCTCTCCCTTCACCTATAAATATTAAACATAAGCCCTTCTTCCTCTTCTTCATCTTCCATGAAGCCAACTCCACCACAACTTTACAGAGTAATCCCATAACTCATGCTTTTATCATTCATTCTGTCAGTTAATTATTCTCCTTCTTTGGCTGTCATGTAATTGTTTCCCCTGAGCACCATCTAAACTAAAGACTCCTCAGCATTTCTGTTTCTTTTGAATTCTCAAATCACTTAGCAAAATGTTGGCGTAGGGGGAGAAATGTATGCCTAGATGCATATGCATAGATGCATAGGTGATTAAAAAAAATTGATACGGACATACTCAACTCCATTATACAAGAAGCCCGATAACTTTATTCATTGTTTAGGTATTAAACATTCAAAACAATGAACTAGAATTGGGGGGTAGCATTCTGTCTATTTATAGCTCTAAGGTAGCAAAAATAGATATCGGTACATATCTGTGTTTTTTACTTGTTATAAGTTAATATTGTTAAGTAAATTGTGACACTCTAAGTTCCTCATGATCATATCCCTATTATCAATGTTTCCTATGATGTATTTCCTTTATTTCATATCTGAACTATTTCAAGGTTTAATGGTTGTAAATTACTTTGATCTGCTCACTGTATGCCCCAACCATGACTGCTTCAGCCCTATTTTTCCATTCAAATTCATTATATATAATCAAAAAGAGCTATACTTCCCCTAGATACCCAAGCTGATAACTTAACCTTTAAATGTAAAGATAAAATATTTCCTGGCCAAAACTGACACCAGAATTGATGAAAACTACTCATTTACTAAAGCATTAAAGCTTGGAAAAAGGAAAAGCTACCACTTTATACCTGGTTTCATTAACATGAATAAAGACTAATTATTTAATTTCAAATGGAGCTTATGGCAGAAATGTACAATGGTGTGGTCACTTTGGAGACCAATTAATGGTTCTTCTAAAAGTTAAATATAAAATTACATATGACCAAATAATTTTACTCCTAGATATATATCCAAAATAATTGAAAACGAATGTTCAAAGGAAAACCTGTACATGAATATTTGTAGAATCTTAATTTATAATATCCAAAAGGTAGAATCAACCCAAATGTCCATCAATGAATGAATGGATAAACAAAATGTGGTATACCCATACAATTAAATATTATTTGGACACAAAAAGGAATGAAGTACTGATTCACACATGCTATAGCATGCTGAGTTTGGAAAACATTATGCTAAGTGAAAGAAACCAGTTACCAAAAAACCATATATTTTGTTATTCCATTCACTGCCTATTGGCAAATCTATAGAGACAGAAAGTAGATTAGTGCTTGTCTTAATGCTAGAGACAGGGAATAGGGAACAAAGCATAGCTAAAGAATACAGATTTTTTCCTTTCTATTATTTTAATTTCAAAACATTAAGTGGGTACAAATATTTTTGTTACATGCATACTTTGTATAATGTCTAAGTTATAGCTTTTGCTGTAGCCATCACTGTACCCAATAGGTAAGTTTTTAGCCCTCAGCCCCACCTACCCTATTCCCTTCTTGGTTTCTAATGTCCTTTATATCTCTTTGTGCCCATTTGTACCCTCATTAACTCCCACTTATTAGCAAGAACATGTGGTGTCTGTTTTTCCATTACTAAGATACTTCACTTAGGATAATGGTCTCCAGTTCCATCAAAGTTGCTGCAAAAGATATTATTTCATTCTTTTTCATGGCTGACTAGTACTTCATGGTGTATATATATATATATATATATATATATATATATATACACACACCACATTTTCTTTATCCACTCATGAATTGATGGGCACTTAGGTTGATTCCACATCTTTGCAATTATGACTTTTCCTGCAATAAACATTTGAGTGCAGGTGTCTTTTTAAATATTAACATTATATGGTATGCAAAAATGCTGTTTAAGAAATGGAGCTTAAAACAAAAAGATAAATGGCC